>CM042547.1:16483867-16778867 GCA_023630585.1 Cranoglanis bouderius
TGTGACAGTATACAATCAACAGATGAAATTTATTTGTAAAAATAGCTTCTAAATGTCATGAATATGTGCCAACAGAGCAAAGAAATAAATAACTTACCGGTTGCTCTCAGGTACTTCTCGTAGTCCTTATCTTCGATAAGTTTCCAAGTGCCGATGAAAGCCTCCATTTTTATATTATTAAGCTATTTAATTTTGAAGAGAACAGAAATGGTGAAGCAGACTTTACCTGTTTAATCTGTGTAGCTGTACACCATTATTTATACATTGTCTTAGGGGAGGAGATTTTTACAGCCTGTTCTCGGATATCTGATTTGTTTGTATGATTGTGTGGTTAAGCTAAAAAAAAAAAAAAAATCATTTTATAATCACAATGGGGGTACACCTATACCGATTGATTCTCTTAGATGAATGAATCAAAAGCTTTTATAGAAACAACCACACAAATTAAGTGCAGAGTTTATTTTACAGAATGCCAGCATTTGGTACATTGGTGCAACATATGACAATGTGGTTGAAATAATGCATTTGATTTTGCAAAGCATAATGAGAGTGAAAATTTTATTCAAACACACCGTCTTCATAAATGTGTTTTCTTTTGATTTGCTTTTGAGAGCACAGAGGGAGAAAAAGAAAAGAAAGAAAAATCATGACACCACCATATCAGTGAAAATTGATGCCTGCAGTACTTTCAGTACAATGACATGAAGTGTAACATTCAACATTGACAGTTCCATATTTACTCATTTTGACAAAAAGCACTCAGAAAAAGTGTACTATATATTCATAGAAAATAAAAATCACAAAATAGACGATCAACCACATTGTTAAGGTTTAAATTGTACTTACATAACCAAATGGAATGCTGTTTATTTTTTTGTATAGAAACTAGACATTCCTTTAGTTTAGTGACAATTAAAAAAAATAAATCAAGTGGTCCCTTTTTAAACTAGGAAAATAATGTCATATGGTTCCCTAAGACACCATGATTCTTTGTGCCATATGAACATCACTCAGGTGGGGAATTTATTGATTCTGTCAAAACAGAAGGATTTCCAAGAGAAGATGGGTGTGCTCCTCCATCAGCCTCCATCAGAATAATATCCTCCAGTGAAGCTGATCTTGCATAGCACAGACTGCAACCATAACAGTAGTTTGGTCATGGAGGCTAAAGGAGAGATTGTTTGCGGTGTTGTCTCTGTTGTCTTTGCTGTTCAGTTTGGTTCATGCTGTAATGGGTTAAGTTATGTTCCCTCTGCCTGGTCCTTTCCCCCTGCAGGCTCCTTGGCTGGGTCACTTGATGAGGATGAGCCTTCTCCTCCATGCTCAGCGTCATCTGTGAAACAATATCATGGACAGATATGGAATACTGTAACAAAACTGTAACATGTCCTTACACAGTGGTGAAACCTTTAGCAAAGAGGTGCAAACACCGCTAAAACATGTCGAGCCACATCTCACCACTCCGGTGTTGATTATTTTCCAAGAACAGCAGGCCCTGGTATGTTTTATAACTCATGTCTCCAGTGTCAGCTTTTTTTTTCTGCCACAGGAGCAATCGCAGCAATTTTACAACGAATACATTTTTAAAAATATTTATTAATGAACAACACTTGGTATCCAAAGATAGTTTCTGTCATGTCAAGGCTGTAATCAGCGACAAACTCCATTTCCCAGAGTACACAGAGGCATACAAATATGGCCACCCAGAACTACCATTCCCAACAGGCAGCTTCGCTTCCACCTTCAAGATCGCCCACCTTCTGATTACCTACTGTGTACCTGGACACAATGGCTGCATTCAAAATGATGTACTGTGACAGTACCTATTGCATTCGATTCAGTACCTACTAACAGTATATGTGTGTAGCATGAATACAATCCGAAAGTACTGCATCCGCCATGTTGGAACTGTCATGTGAACTACAACTTTAAAAGAGCCGACACACTGCGTTCCTCCATTCTTGATTCTGACAGCTCTTCCGTGCTAGTCCCGTTGCCTTATGGGATAGCACAATGTCCATAGCTTCCATACTGTAGAATCTCAGCAGAAGCAGTAGGTCAACCGGGTATTTCTCGCCTACTGTTTTATGAATACTAAGAATTCAGACATACTTCTGCTATGGCGTACTGCGTTTCATCTACTATAGTAGGGTAGTAGGGATATTCGGATGTCGCAAATTACACACACAGGCAATCAGACTCCAAACCTTCACACAACACGAAGTATCGCTCAGTGCTCGTTGCCTGATGTACCAAGCCTTTGATTGCTGAACTTGCTTTTCTGGTTTGATATTTGTTTCTGGTTTCACAGTTCTGTTTAGTCTGTTTGTTAATCGCCCGTGTTGTTGTTTATTTACCATGTTTTTGCCTCATGATTTGGATTTGTTTGCCTGTCTGCTTTAAATAACGCATACCCTCACCAGCTTTATTTTGTCTGCCTTGAAGTTAATAAGACAAACAAATACGAAATCATAAGACAAAAAATGAAAACATGAACCCCCTTGTTCCAAAGCCTCTCCCATGGTTGAACTTATTGACTGTTACAAAGAGCTGACACTCCTTGCATAGTGGAGACTCCTTCCATAAACTTTATATGAATGTCTCCTAACAGAAACCTTCACCATATCAGTGACTATACACTTTTCTTTGTAAAGAACAACACGTTTATTAATCTTTTTATCATTAGCCTTAGATTATCATTGAGTGTCTGGTGTATTAAATGTTACTATAGAAACAACAACATACAGTATTAGACGTAGCACATTCATATAAATCTGTGATTTGTAGCACTACTGTCAGAGCTGCTGCAGAAAAATAATAAACACCTTCTAATTCAACAGACATCTGGTATAATTAATATTAAGCAACTCCTCCATTTTTTTTTTTTCTTAGACCAAAGTGATTAAATTTGGTCTAACCTTCTTGATTTCTATTGGATCACATGACTAAAGTTTGTGAATTCACAGGTCAAAGTTCACCTAGATAAAGTTGGTGTGAAAGGAACCGATACCAGAGAAAAGTCTAGAAACTATACAGGAAATGCTGAACTTAAAAACAGAGCATACTGATGTTTTCGGTTATAGAGTTTCTGAAGAAGGAAGCTTGCAAAGAGAATTAAGGCATCAAACTCAGATGGTACTAATTGGGACATCCTAGGCACTGCACTGAGTTTATTGCTGCGTTCACGCCATGTTGTGATTATGAGATTCCGACTTGTAAAAAGCATTCAAGTCCTCGTAGAACTTGAAATTACAGCTTGTAAACTAGAAAATTTCTAAGAGCTCCGACTTGTACCACCTAACCGCTGCAACGTCATGCGGAAACACTCAAAAGCCATATAAGCACTTACTTACACTACCTGATGCGCTTTCTGTGTTCTTCAATATTTAGCAATAGCATAAAAATGTGATTTAATGCTATGACTATGTGTTTTGTATTTTGCAGTTGTCAACAACATCATCTCACACGGATTCATTTTGGCGTATAGGAACGCATAATTCCAAGTCCAAGGACGTGAACAGCTCCGAGTAGAACATCCGGGTTGTCATCTAGTAATTACGGTAATTCCGACAAGGTGTGAATGCAGCCTATAATTTAATATTTACATATTGACTGTATGGTCTGGACAGCCCCTTAATAAGAGATAGAGAAAACTACACTGAAAAACAAAACCACATGGTGCAAATTGTATCTCTAATATCTTTATGTCTCTTTTCTCTCTTACTTTCAGAAACACCAGTGGGACAACAGTGGTACAGTACCTCCAACAGCAAGATCAGCTAGTTTGTTTGGAAGGTCTGCCGCTTCGGGTCCTGTGTTGGAACCTAAAATATCTGGCATGGCGTTTCGTCGGCCAGTCCTTCCTGTGGCAGCGAAGTCAGTGACAACAGTCTCCACATCAGTCATCTCTGCTCTTGCTTTTCACATTATCATCTGCAAGATATAAGACAGTTTTTTATTCATTCTTTCATTGAATACTTTCCTATATATAGGACAATTAATCCTGTATAGTACATAGGCAGTAATGCACAGTACATAGAAAAGCATTTCCTACTGTAAATAGTCAGAGGTACCAACATCTATGGTTTATCTGTATTTATTTTTGACTCTTTGCTATGATAGCGATGTGGTAGACACCTGAAATCTTCAGATTTCTCAGCTAAAGCAACGGAATAAACGAAATAAAAGCTGAATAAAATTCGCCTGGCAGAAAAGCCAATTCACTAATTCAGTCTTGTGAGCCAATTGAAAACAAGTGGGCGTGGTCTCTTTGGTGGGTAAAAATGGAGGAGCTCCTAATTATTAAGTAGCAGTCACTCTGGACATCTGCCTCATTGTTTTCTTAATGCTGTTTGGTTCACATCTGGGGAAAAAAAATAACCGTTATACTCCAGGGTTCTTGTTTTATCTCTCTGCCTCCTAGTATTCAAGATCGGGACTAGCTAAGATGAAGTCAAGATTGAGTCTTAAGGTGTCGAGACCAATACCACTACTATTACTACTACTACTGCTACTATCTAACTACTATTAGTACTACTCTCTTAAAAACAAATTCCTCTCACAAATATAATTGTATTGACACCCCTAAGGAATATTTTAAATAAATGTAAACATCTTGTCATTCTTGAAGAAAAACATTATTTTTCATTTGCTTTCAGTCCCCAGGAACTCTTTAACTATGTGTGGTTTCTCTGAGGAATGCATATGAGCTTTCACACATGTAAAATCTCATTGCCATCCATTATTGTGTGAAAAAGCAAAGAACTTTTTAACACAAAAGAGACCTTCACAAGTCAGGTACTATAATGAATATAAAAATATATAAGCAGCTAGAAATACAATTTTGAACACAATTAGTGCCATAACAAAAAGTTCTAAATGCCTGAAAGAGTTGGAAATTTGTGAGGAATTGGGCTCACAAGCACACTGTCACCCCTCATAGTGAGGAAAATGATGAACGAAGGTTTCAAAAAATGATCCCAGAGATCAGTTTTATAATTGAACACTTTAATTAATTCTTATCATTGCACAGATTCTAAATCATAATAACAAGCTGTTTGGAAGTGTTGCAAGAAAGAAGACATTCCTGAGAGAATCTAACAAAACAAGGTCATTAGCACTGTTATTAGTTTAATTAGCATCATGTTGTTGTCAGATGAGACCAAAAACCCTTTTGGTCATGCATTATAGGCCTGTTTGGCAGCAAAAGGGGACGACATACACCTGATACCCACTGTACAATATGGTGGTGGGTTACTGATGCTTTGTGGCTGTAAGTACCAGGATATTTTAACCCAAAACCTGGTTGCCTCTGCCAGGAGGTGCAGACCTGCTCATAGATAGTTGAGTTTTCACCAAGATGGACAGCCAAACATATATCCAAATCAACCCAGAAATGGTTAATAAAACATAAATTCAGTGTGACCATCTTAGTTCCAGACCCATAAGACTTTCATTCATCTTCGGAACACAAATGAAGACATTTTAATGAAACCTGGGAGATTTTTGTCCCTCCATTTACAGTCCAGTAACCAAAACTTTCAAGCTGCAAAAGGTTCATAAAGGCATTGTAAAAGTAATCCAAATAACCCAATTAAGCGGACGTTCTCATGATACAGCTGGACCCGGAAGCGCTGCACTGTTTACAGCAGAGGAAGAGGGATACTGTACACAAACTGAGTCACATAGAACACTCTTTGTAACAAAGATGTCTGTAGATTTCGACATAGAGGAGGACTTGCATTTGTTTTTGTCTGCTCTCGCGTCAACACGCATGCATTGTGGTTCTCTCGTGGACACGCGTCAGAAATCTATGTGGAAGTGAAGATATTTTGTGAATAAAGACTTAATTTGAGCTTTTTTTGCGCACACAAAGCATTCATATTGCATCACAAAATTGGGAGTAAACCACTAGAGTCACATAGATTACTTTTACGATGCCTTTATGAACTTTTTGGAGCTTGAAAGTTTTGGATACTGGACTGTAAATGGAGGGACAGAAATTTCTCAGGTTTCATTAAAATGTCTTCATTTGGGTTCCAAAGATGAATGAAAGTCTTATGCGTTTGGAACGACATGAGTGTGAGTAATTGATGACAGAATTTTCATTTTTGGGTGAACTATCCCTTTAAGATGAACCAGACTCAAAATGGAACCCATTGTCTTCTAGCTGACACTGGATACTAAATCAATACAAATAATTATGCAAGTGATATTTTCCAGAGAATATTTTTTGTGGACTGGGGTCTAAAGACAATTCATTCATTCATCTTCAGTAACCGCTTTATCCTAGTAACGGTCACTCCAGGGAACACCTGACATAAGGAGTGAATACATCCTGGAGGGGACACAAGTCCATCACAGAGCACCATGACCATGCAGATTCACACACCACATGTTTTTGTGAACATGTGAAACTCAGCACAGCTGGTAACCTGAGCTCAGGATCAAACCAAGGACCTTGAATCTCTGAGGTGGCAACGCTACCCACTGTGCCACCGGACAGCATAGAATAGATGATGACTGTGAAATGTGTTCCCTACAAGGAGCTAGTGTCAGATGAAGTGGACACATTTTGAGTGAAGATGATTTTGAGAGATAGACTGATACATAGACAGATAAATAGACAGGCGGACAGATAGACAGACTCAGATACATTTTCACTTTGCTGGATATTCGTAGTGCATTTGTGTGAGAAACCTGATGTGGCAAAAGTTCCACAGTCTTCCAAATTTTCCACAGGCATTTTTCTAATCAAATAAATTTAGATTTACATTTATTTGTTTGCCAGACAATTTATTCAAAGTGAGGCAGGATTCACTCCAACTGCCTAGCTGTTAAACATATTGCTATTAAGCATTCTGCTCTGTTTCTTCTTCAAGACTGCTCAAGTCACACCTCGGGCCAAGAAGTCCAATTATATTGCTAAGTACAGACCTGTTTCCCTCCATCCATTTCTTCTCATCTGGATACAAGACAAGTGATCTACAGAACCCAGTGCCAGTCACTAGGGCACTATTATACAAAATATTAGGAAAACTGTTCTCAGTGTTCTTAAACTTTTTGACCTGCTAGCTGTCTTCGGTATTACGAATCATTACATACTTGATTCTGACACTGAGAACTAAGCACTCATTTGTTTTTACCATGTCTATATGATTATTCAATTCAGTTCAATTTCTTTGTATAGTACTTTTAACAAAAGACGTCGGCACAAAGCAGCTTTACGGAAATTTGGTTGATGTAGACTTGGATCCCCAATAAACAAGACAGAGGCAACAGTGGCAAGGGTGAACTCCAGGCACCAGAACCAAAAGGGAACCCATCTTCACTCTGGATGACACCGGATAGTAGGAGTAGAAATCATTATTCTTCCACAAAGGTATATCTGTATTTTTGTAAATGATATCTGTATCATTTAGCCTAGGGAGGTTCAGTTTCTTTAGTTTCATCACATTGCATTACTCACTACCTGAATTTCCCAGGAGTCAGTTACTGCTCCACTCTTGTTCACTTTTCAAGAAATTACTGAGTGATCAACCCACATTCTTACAATTCTTTCTTACAATTGATACGCCGATGTCACAAACCTTTTTCATCCATATGCCTCTCAAATCATAAAAGACAAGACAAAATAAATAACTCTTACTGGGTAATGACAAGACAAAGACCTCTCAGACTCCACTTCTACTCAAAAGTTCAAATTCTCTCTTCACATCTCTTTAACCAGCAGAACCTGCAAATTTCTTCACAACAGCATCAAAAAAATACAACCACTTCTAACTACTGAACCTGCTCAAATGCTCATACAGGCTCAAATTATCCCCAGACACAATTACTCAGTCCCTCCAGGATTTAGCGATTTTACGATCGCAGAAATTAATGCAAAATCAAGGAAACTCTAAAATATTCACAGGAGCTTGCAATTTTTCAAAATTACCGTGGAGTTTCCACAGATTTGGGCCAAGACGCGTCATGTGACGTCATCACAACACACATTCAGCCAAAGTCCCCTTCGATTCACGTGCATCGAACATGAGTACAGCTAAAAGTTCTCCTTTACCAACAAGCATCACTGTGAAAGACCGTGCAAAACAATTTCGCCAATTCAAGTAGTTTTCTGCAAAAAAAAAAAACTCCGCAAAGTGCATCGCAAAGTTTAGAAAAAGCCGCAGCAAAATCAAGCATTTTTGGCTGCAACAATCACAAAATACCTCTGCAAAATCCTGTATGGACTGATTACTGCAACTCTCTATTTGTCTTCCTCAGGCCCGGATTAACACCGTGTGGTGCCCTAGGATAGCTACACTTCAAGCACCCCCCACCCTCCTCCCACTTTACACATTATATAGTGAAATTTACTATGGCTCTAAATACCATAGATTTCCATGTACTTATAGCTAAAGTACAGGCGCATTACACATACTACAGAAAAATGTAAGACCCGACCAAAAAACCTGACACCATAGATAGACCTGGGCCTACAAATGGCATTCTAGCCCTTACACTGATGCTCAAATCTGAATGCAACTCACCTGCCAATGTGACGTCATGCTAAATATTATTTTTTCCATCATAAATGACCTGTATTGCCCAGAAATAATGGTAAATAAGCCTTATATTTAGCAGAACATCATCTTTCTTGACTTTGTGCATGCAAAGTCATTAATTCATGCATTTAAAATCTATATCCTGAATTTATATATTTCTGTAAAGCTGCTTTGAGAAAATGTCCACTGTTAAAAGCGCTAAACAAATAAAACTGAATTGAATTGATTTAACTAAATTTAATTAATGGTGGCTATGTGCCATGATAGTTTATATTTTTTTAGTTTGCGTTTTGCACAACCGGTTAGCTGTTGCCTATCCATTTTGAATTTGTCTGATATTTTGTGTGGACTCGACTGGGGGACGGGGGGTACATACACCCAATCATAATTCTTTATATGCACATACTTTTATATTCTCTCTCTCTCTCTTTTGCTCGCTCACTCGCTCTCTTTCTTTCTCTCTCTCTCTCTCTCTTTCTCTCTCTCTATATATATATACCTTCATTCAGAGATACACACCTGCACACCTGACTCTGTCCTGACTCTGAATGGCCCTGTGTCTCCTTTCCTCCTGAAAAGGTCAAAAGTATATATATAATGTAGATTTATATACTGATGTGCTTTTTACTTGTACAAATCAGCATTAATACCTACTTTTTCATTATATGAACCCAGGTTCTCCAAATATTTTGCATCTTAATGCCTTTAGTTTTATTGTAAATCGCTCAGGAGGAGTTGTGTATATGTATCAGATGGAATTAATCACATAATATACAGTATGTGTTTATATAAACATTCTTTTCATTGAAATAATTAAGTCTGGATTAATATAAGCTTCACTTTAAGGCAAATGCATACCTTTATCTAAAATTAGTACCCTTCAAAAGGGCTGATTCCATTTATATTCATATTGACGTGAATTAAGGTGATCGTGCCTGCGGCTATGATTTGACTGACTAATAATTTCTTTGGGAAACAATTATTTTTTTATGAATAATATTAGTTTTGTCTACAACCCATTAAACATGTTTTAAGGGCTTTTTGTTCTAAGTCTTTACTTCCAGGGTCTCATTTATCAAAGTGTGGATAGAATAACTTCTAAATTAGTGAACCACTAGGACACACAAGAAAATTGGTATTTATCACACGTGCGTACAAACAGCTATACATAATGGCCACTGATAAATCCTAAACATTCTAAGCAGACATGCTCGTGCACGGCCACGCTTATTTGCATAAAGAAAAGCCCCAAATTGCCATGTATGTTAAACATCTTCCCTTTAAAAAGCCAAGCAATCAGCTCGAGGCACTGCTTGTTAAGGATGATATGGAGCATGTCAAATGGTTTAAGAAGATGAACTACACAGAGAATGAAGTAGGGATACTGTTGCACAAAGTAGAACAAAATAAAAATTGTTTATTTGTCTAACAAATAAATAAATAAATGCTATTTTAAAAGATTTTGAGTACATATGTGAATTTTATTGCCCCAAATACATTTAGAAACTCTACAACTGTGTGAAAATCTGCTACTGTTTTGGAAATGCAATGTATTGAATGAAGGACATGTCATTATTTAACTCATAGTTGGTTGGGAAACGTCACACCTCCAATTTCTCTTTGAAACACACCCATGTCTAAAACCTCTAGAATAGAGCTAAAATAAAACTGCACTGGACTAGCACTATTACACTTTTTTACCAGTAGGGGTTCCTACTGGTTAAGAGTGTGCAAAAATATATGCACATCCTCATGCACAAGCAAGACTTGGCACATCACATTCTGTTGATAGAAACAGGTTTATGCATACCTGTGCATACTATGCGTACACCGAGACCCCAGGTATGGAAAGTTTATTCAGTCAGTTTCAGCTTGGGTAACTGATTTGGCCAGTCATGAACATTCCACTCTCTGTCCATGAAAACGGTGATAGCAGTTTTGGGTCCTGCAGCAAGATGTATCATCATGTACTGAGTATTAAGATGTGGATTGATCTAAGAAATTGAAATGCTTCTGGACCCTTCAGAATCCATTTGTACTTACTTTTGCGTCAAACACTAGTATGGTATTTTGTTCTCTGCCAAACTATTGCTAAGCTCACCTAATGTTTTGCCACATGTATTGGCTGTCTCTCTGACAGGTTTGGTTACTTCATTTATGTTTAAACTGATCATGCAGCAAACAAACACGGTAAGTTAGAAAATATCATTTTAGAATTACATTAGGTTCTCTAAAAAGTTCCATCAAGGTTAACCAAAACTTGACATATTGCTTTAATCGCAATCATAGTTTGGTTTTAAATTTAGTGTGCTAGAATACAGAGCCAATACGACAAAACAGCTTGAGACATGGCAGTTTTTAAATAATTAGTCTAGAAATCTATTACAGATTAAACAAAAAGCTTATACATAAAAACATTTTTAAACTGTATATTCTCCATTGCTTTGCAGTATATTCTGCTTTAATCACTTGACTGGTATCTAAGTATGAATGTGTGTTATCTGCCACAGCTTCTGTACACCGTAAATCAATTTACTGTATCTGCCTTCACGTAGAATATCAAATTGAATTCAATATTTTTTTTGTTTTACAATGTACAAAAGATGTCAAAGAGAGGGCTTGCACTACTTCACTGCAACCAATGTGCTTGCTCTTTTATAGAGGTTTCCAAAGAGCAGGAGGGCCAAGCACCCAGACTTGGTGAGCCACACATTCACAGACACACTACAATTGTTGCCTAAGCAATCACAGGAAAGCAGAGCCACAACTTTAGGCAAAGGGATTCAAGAGTGATTTGTAGTTTCACTCATGATGTATGCACCTTTGGTGCGTGGCCCCCTAATAATAATAATAATAATAATAATAATAATAATAATAATAATAATAATAATAGTGGTGGTAGTAGTAGTAGCAGCAGTAGCAGTAGTAGCGGCAGTAGTAGTAGTAGTTGTGGCAGCTGTAGTAGTAGTAGTACTAGAAGCAGTAGTAGTTGTGGCAGCAGTAGTAGTAATAATGGTATTAGTAGTAGTAGTAGTAGCAGTCGTAATAATGATAATGGTAGTTGAATTTGTAGTGGAAGTAGCAGCAGTACTAATAATAGTAGTAGTAGTGGAAGTAGCAGTAGAAAGAGTAGTAGTAGTAGTAGTTGTTGTTGTTGTTGTTGTGGCAGAAGTAATAGCAGTAGACATAGTAGTAGTAGTTGTTGTGTCAGTAGTAGTTGTGTCAGTATTAGTAGCAGTAGAAATGGTAGTAGTAGTAGTAGTAGTAGTAGTAGTAGTAGTAGAAATAGGAGGAATGATTAAAAGAGGGAATAAAATGCCTGGATACTGAGCTCATGTGTGTTATTATTCTTAACTTTAGAGAACCTGGAACTGAAACTGGTCTTCCATACAGTCATGAAAGCCCTGGGGCATCTGAGCAATTCTGCCATCAATCTGAGAAGGGACAGACAAAGGCAACGGCGGAAAAAAAATTATCCTATGTAACCGTTTTTCTGCTGTAATACAGTAATCTCCATCAAAAGGCCACCAGATTATAATAAATATAGTACATACATACACCACATCTCTCTGCCTACAGCAGTTCTGGTCTGTGCGTGGCATTAGTATTAATATCTGTATTAGCTTTTGTGGGAGTGAAACCTTGTTAATCATTCAACAGATGGTTCTTCATCCCAAGCATATAATCACCTCTCGGAAGGAGAAAACTCTGGAATTTAATCAAGGCCCATCCGTTAAGCAGAGCTATACTGGGAGAGCCAGAGCTATTTTTGGAAGATCACCGCTAAATGCATGAGTTGATGGTACCAGCATTACACCACTCAGGTTTAACAAAGTCTATTGGTATGTCACTAAGCTCTGAAACACTATCATGTAACAAAGCTCCTGAACCTAATCAATCCTGACACATCTCAACTGATGCTAGTTGCTTGTGCTCCTCTGCAGTAAAGAAGAGATCGTTGTTTTTCAGGGAGGCTCATCCTGCCTGCCTCATCCTCATTCATTACCTGCAGGTCCAGCAATTTCTCTCTCTGTCTCTCTCTCTCTCTCTGTGTGTGTGTGTGTGTGTGTGTGTGTGTGTGTGTGTGTGTGTGTGTGTGTGTGTGTGTGTGTGTGTGTGTGTGTGTGTCTGTCTGTAACCAGAGAACATGTTGAAAACAGCACTGCTGACACAGGAAACCTGCACTTGTATTTTGTCAGGCATCATTTAATATGTTTACAAACCACAATAAAACCTCAGACACCTGAATGTTGAAAAAGCTGATTTAGGTGTATAAAGTGCATTTATCCCACAGTACAGTTTCAGAACCTGCCAACCTTTACGCAGGACCACAGGAGCTCTGCATAAGTAGACAAAATGTAGATAGATTAGGGATAAAATGTAACTTGAATATCTATTACTATTATTCAGACCAATAGATCAAAAGAGTTGCTGCACTTAACACTGAATTAGAAAACAATATTGATGCTAATTTTCGTAATGAAGCACCACTTCAAGACTATGAGTGCTCACTGAATGTATATTAAAAGGATATTTTGCTGTCGTTATTATTATTTTTTTTAAGTGGGGGGGGGGGGGGGATATGGATGAATGATGTCTTATGGAAACAAAGCAGCAAAGAGGAACAATCTATCATCATTGAGATGAAAATTAAGCCCTTGTGCTTTTTGAGCCTTTGTGTAGATTGGGAAGGATAAAAGAAGGAGTGCTCAGTGAATCATCTCTACTCTAAGGACCAAGTACAAGAACCTTGGTCATCTCTTTCAGCCAATAGATACCAAAAAAATAATAAGAAATGAAAGGGTGGGGGGCTCATCCCTTCATTTCAAATCTAATCTTGCACATTGCACATCTCCTTCACGCTTTGCTGCCCTTAAAGTTACAGAGGAACACCTTGGGTTTTTTAATAGCTCTCGCTATAACATGAAAAAGCTGCTTATGAAAAAGCAGCCATCAAAATAGTACCTCTAGTGGTGTCTATTTTTTCTTTTCTTTTCATTTCATTTTGTTTATACCAAGTTCAAAAGGACGGTTTAATCCATGGTGCTGTGTAAATGTCAGTCTAACACTGAGAACCTGAGAACAGAGCAGTTCAAATCACTGGTCCCATGAGTGCAGACCGTGAGGCACACAGATCAGTGGAGAGAGCTTGCATACATTGCAGACATTGCTTCTTGTCTGTTTGTAACAGGTTTTTGGTGTGATTAATGTTGCTGAAAGTCATTAATAAAAGCAGCCTTTTGAAAGGTCTATCATAAGGTAAACTACAAAGATAATCTGCAAAACATATCCAATCTGTCTATATCTGATATTAATAAAGCTCACCCAGTCCCTAATTCCTGAAGCAAAATCAGATTTGTGGTCATGTCATATAGACTATTTTTATATGTATTTACCTGGATTAAAAAAATAAAATAAAAAATAAATAAATTCCTAATCCTCCACTAGCACACAACAACCACCATTCAATGATGGAAAAGGCTAACACATGCTTGCTCTGAGACATGTAAAGCCAGAATTTTTTTTTTTTAAACTGCTGCTCATGCAAGTTACAGGGCAACTAAACACATCTGAGGAACAACAACTTACCATCTACTGTAAATAACTAGACAAATCTAATCTTTTTAGTTCTGTGCTATGAACCCCAACTTCCTAACAAGTTGGGATATGTGAAGAAAATAGTTTCATTATATATGTGAGAAATAAATACTTCTTCTTCTTCTTCTTCTTCTTTTTCTTCTAAATCTTAAAACAAAACCTATAAACAAAAAGATTTTCCAAATCTATAATTATGCCACATTACCATATGAAATGTAATTAAAGTTTGCAGCCCAGATTCACTTGAACAGAAGTGAGCCTGGCTATTGCTAATAAGCAGTCGGTTTAGAGGATGAGTTGGATGAAGAGGAAGATAATTGTAGCTCCTGTCATACTTCAGCGTACTATGACTTCAGTGTCCAGAGTTAGTCCATCAGCAGTGCAATGCAAATCTGTCTTCACGTGTTCTATGCTGTACTTAACAGACAGAAATAGAGACCAGTGGTACATTTACTGTATGCATCTGCTAGATGGGATGAGCCAAAGCTGTGAACCATGGAGTGTATTCACGGCTCTTAAGGCTAAAAGTATCTCTTAACTGCCCAATTTAGAAGAAACTCTTAATCCCAATATTTCACAAAACATATTAGCACCAAAACCATATACTAAACCAGTGAAAACCTAGAGGTACTCCATAGGGAGTCCATACCTAGGGATAGTCCATAGAAGAAGAAGTTCTGTGCAGAGACTAGAAAGACTCCAAAAAGAGGCTTAGAAGGTTAACTGAAAGGTAATTCTGAGTGGTTAGAACTCATTCTGGTAGTTTGAAGAGAAATGTGAACAACGGAAAATCACTAATATTAAAACCGAGTTTCTTAAGGACTGGTGTGACCAGAGCATCTTTAAGGAGTACAGGAACATAATCAGAATAAGGGGACTGTGATGATGTGGGAGATGGGGCATGAGATAACAGATGAGCTGACCTTGATGATGAAGGTTGGGGCAGGACCCACCTGGCAGGTGGAGGAATTAGATTTAAAAATAAGTACAGGGTATGATCCAGTGGGTACAAAGTGAGTCAAGAGTGCAGAAAGATTCAGGCAAAACACGAGATTGAGGGGATAGAGGAGTAATGTTGGTAAAAATGTTGACATAATTTTTTTGTTTGTTTTTGAAGAAACTAAGGAAAGCTTGAAATTAATTCACAGAATTACAAACAATTATAACAGATTGCTTAAGATGTTTACTTATAATGTCAAAGAGGATTTGGTGCTCACTATTGCCTTACAATAAGATGATTGAACATCATATAATGCATCTCTGTATTGGTCACAGTTGCGGTGGGACAGTGGTTCTTATTCAAGAGATGAAAATTCATGAAACATGCCAAGCAGTGGTTGAGTGGATTGGACTATTCATGTCTTAAGAGGCACAAAGTCATAGAAAGTGCTAGAGTGAGTATAGGAAGACTACATAACAAAGATATTTAAGAGATTAGTTATACCAGTAAAGGGGAAGTAGTAGCACCTAGGAAGTGAAAGGGTCAATGGATTAAGTGTTATAAAAGAAAAAAGAGTGTTTTCTTGCAAGGTGAGGATAGAGGGAAGCTGAGATTAAGCTCAGTTAGGTGATTAGTAATACTAGCATGAGATCCAAAAATAGAAAACCCTGCCTTGACATGCTCTACAAATGTTCAGTGTGTACAGAACTGAATTCACTGCCAAGCAGATATTCAGATTAAGGGGCATTCCACCGAATACCATTTGCTTGTTGTAACTCTTCCAAATTAAACTTCATTTAAAAAAAAAAAAAATCTTTTTTTCAACACTGAATCTAATAACACATATTTACCTATTCAAAATGTGTATTGGTCAATCTCAGGTAACTTTATTTCATTTTTTACAAGGTTTCTAAGCAGAAGATGGTTGCATTTTTCTCAGTCCTGTTACCAAAACTTATGTGCCATTTAAAAAGCATGTTTAAAAGGTTCTCAACTAATTCCTTTGTTTTCCACTCAAGAAAGTGTTTTTAAAGAAATGGTTGGTTACACATTCAAATAATTGATATTTGTGACTAAAAAAATCACAATATATGTATGCAAGTTGTATTTTTCTAAAAAATAAATAAATAAATTTAAAAAAAGCCATTTTTTCCATTTAAAGGAGACCCAAACCTCAAGTTTATCATTTTTTATCATGTAATTTATTAAACAATTGGATAAATAATGCACCAAACATAACTGAAAAAAATTGCTCCTTCCCCTGCAGAATGCCATGGGTGGGTGTATCTGGTGCCTCCATAGTATGGGTTCTCTCCATCTTCTTCTACAAATGGTGAGCAAGACAGACAAAAAGTTGAAAATATTATACAGGTCCTCAGATCTCTGCATTGACTACCAGTACCTAGGATCAGTTTGAATATATTCTTGCTTGTCTACAAAACACTAAATGGTTCAGTTGGATAAACTACATCCAATAGTGTTTTAGGTAGAATTGCATTAAATTAATGAAAACAAACTTGCCTGACATTTTTAAAGAAGCCTTCTCTTTATATAAGTAACAGGACATGAAAATGAGAGAACTCACTTTTGGTCTTCCCGTGGCCTTCAGAAGATCCAGATGATACAACTTCCTGGTGAACATGTGACTTGTGAAATGTGTTAGGGTAACAGGACTGAGTGAAAACATGGGGACACAATTAAATGTGTATTTTAACTAAAATATTATGGATTTAGACTAGATCAGACTAGAAGAAGTGGAGATTTTGTAGGTGGAACAATTTTTAGAGCCAAATACTTAAAAGATGTACCATTTCCTTGCAATCGCAGTTAGCTATGTAACTGAAACTAGTAGACAGTCACTGAGTCACTACAAAGCCTCTGTAAGAAGGATCATTATGAGGTTGTTCTCAAAAATCTAATAATAATAATAATAATAATAATAATAATAATAATAATAATAATAATAATTTAACAAGTGGATACTGTTGGTTATAGAATGGTACAAATATATAGTGCCATCTTATCTTATCTTATTGTAATGGTGTGGAATTTCCAGTTTCCATTGGGGCTGAGTGTTTTGTAAGAAGTGAGAGAAATTTGCAGCTTGGTTAATGGTTATTGATTATAGAGAATGGCCTGCTTCATGAGACTAAATATATTCCGTTAGAGTAATATAGATGCCAGGGCCACCAAAGTAGAGCATTTGTAAATGGTAAAAATAAATAAATAAATAAATAGATAAAGCGATTAAAACAGATGAACAGTGGCATACATTAAGGACGCCACGAATAGAAACCTTTATGTTAGACATTCCAGCCTTATGCCCAGTGGTCCCAGTATGGGCTCAGGATCTACTGCAACCCTGACCGGGATAAATGGCATTAGGATGAGTGAATGAATGAATGGAACCAAAAATGTGTCATATTTTCTTTCAGTTTATTTTGCTGGCATTAAAGCAGTTTCTGCACAGTGGATAATCTCACCTGAATACTGTAGATTTGTCCTAAGAACTGTTGCTGTAATAATAAAGACTGACCTGTGCTCATACTGAAACTCATACTGAAAATCCTTTCAATAAACTTAACACTGTTTGTCGTTACTCTTTATGATTATAATCCCATGGTAGGGAGTTTTTCCTTGCCACTGTTGTCTCTGGCTTGTTCATTAGGGACCTAAATCTACATCAATATTTCTGTAAAGTTGCTTTAAAAATGTTGTACAAATAAACTTTAAATAAACTGTTATGATCACTTCCTTCAATAAAGCTCTGTACACCCGCTATAGTAACTCACACAGGACAGATCACATAAACTCCATATGCCTTGAACCTAGGCATAGTGGGGGAACTATGGACTGCTTCAAAACTAAGCAAAATTTGGTGTCTGTTGTGGCAGAGACTTGTAGGTACATTGTAGCGACATACTGATCCAGGGAGGGTCTGTGCTGTACCAAATACCTTCCACTTCTTAATAATAGACTTCACTGTGCTTCTAGGCATTGATAAAACCTTTGAAACATTTTTGTATCCATCTCCTGACTTGTGCCTGTCCACAACTTTATCCCGGAGATATTTTGACAGTGCCTTGCCACCCATAGTTGATTGTTTGCAATACAAAATGCTCCAGGAAAGCTCTTTTTATGCTGAGCTAATCAAAATGACCATGGCTGATCACAGTTGAAAGTCAAATGGCTTTGTGTGCCATTGAGAAGGTGATTAGCTACACCTGATTGAGTTTACAAGTTATTTTTAGGAGGGTTGTGATCCTTTTTCCAACTCAGTGATTCTGGTTTTTTATTTTTTTTTCTGACATGTTGGTGTTATATCTTTCACTTGGATGTTATAAGTTACACTGAGTAAATACAGCTGGATACAACAAAAACTGTGTCTATCTTCATTTCAGGCTGAAAAGCAACAACATGTGATTATTTTAAAGGAGGGTGATTCTGTTCTATACCCACTGTACTTCCATCCATCCATCTATTTTCCATACCATTTATCCTACACCTACTGGACGGAGTGCCAACCCATCGCGGGGCACAATCACACACTCACACGCTACGGACAATTTGGAAACGCCATTCAGCCTACAACACTCGTCTTTGGACTGGGGGAGGAAACTGGAGTACCTGGAGGAAACCCCTGAAGGCACGGGGAGAACATGCACAGAGGGTGGAGGTGGGATTTGAACCCTCAACCCTGGAGGTGCGAGGCGAACGTGCCCCCAATGTTTTTTGTTTTTTTTATTCTATGTGATGTATGTATGTGATCAGAAAAGTCGCTGCATTGTTTAATTAAAATATTGAATTGAAATTTTTCACTGATTCATTCTTCAGTAAACTTCAATAACTGCTTTATCCTGGGAACACTGGGGACAAGGTGGGAATACATTCTGCATGGGGCACCAGACTATTACCAGTCTATTCACATACTTACTCACACCTAGAGGCAATTAACAAATGTTTTTGTGAGGAGAGATGAAACCAGAGAACCACAAGGAGGAAAACCATCAAGACACTCTGAGAAAATGCCAAACTCCATATAGACAGTAACCCGAGCTCCGGATTAAACCGAGTATTTTGAAGCTGTCAAGCAGCAATGATACCCATCACGCCACCGACATTATCCCAAGGCCTATTCTTACATTACAGGTATGGGGTTTTTTTTTCTCTTCTTTTTCTGTAAATAATAGATTTGATAGATTTCTCACTCCTTTTACTACAGTGGAAGGTGAGAAATGATAATTCAGTCAGTTATGCTTGAGGTCAATCACTCATGTATTTGCTCACGACTCATTTAGCAATTTCCTTATATTTGTTTATTTGTTTATGTTCTGCATAGTGGGCAGTGCTCTAAGGTCTTTAGGCTAGCTACAGCTTTTTGTTACAGATTTTTTGTTGCCTCTTTCCAAGTACACCAGTGCAAATGTACATGAGTATTTGTGCATGGCAAACAGAACCAATTAGTTTTAGGCATTGTGATACTGGCTTAGGCTATCACCATAATTAGGTGATAAGTGATTCACTGCATCAGCACTTAAAAATAACTAGACACTGAGTACATACACAGAGAGGGAGAGAGAAACACAAACGTACTTACAGAGTGGAAAATTAAGCTGAACCACATGTTGGCCAGAAGGAAAATACACCCTTTAATTTATGACCATTTATTGTGGTTGCTAATAGCTTAGAAGCAATGGTACATAGCCCAAACTGTACATGCAGGTTAAGTACACAATGCACAGATTACATACGATTTGCTGTCGAGTACTTTTGAGTGTTTGTATTATGTATACTATGCACTGAAAGATCAAATAAAATGATGAAATTCTGCCAGAGAACCATTCAAAGAGTGAGAAAGAGAAATATATTTTGTAATTCAATAATATTTATATGGTTTTACACAAGAGGACCGTATGGGGCTGAAAACATACAGTGGGTGTAGAAAAGAATCACCCCCCTTTAAAATAATCACATTTTCTTGCTTTGCAGCCTGAAATGAAGACGGACCCAGTTTTTGTTTTATCCAACTGTATTTACTCAGTGCAACTTATAACATCCAAGTGAAAGATATAACACCAACATGTCAGAAAAAATTAAAAAAAAATAAAAAACAGAATCACTGAGTTGGAAAAAGGATCACCCCCTTGCTTTAATTTCCCTTAATTTTTTAATTACAGCCTTTAGTCTGTTGGGATTTGTCTCTACTAACTTTACACATCTAGACTTTGCAATATTTGCCCACTCTTCTTTGCAGAACTGCTCAAGTTCAGTTAAATTTAATGGTGACCGTTTGTGGACTGCAGTCTTCAAGTCATTCCACAGACTTTCAATGGGGTTTAAGTCTGGGCTCTGACTAGGCCATGCAACATTCACCTTCTTCTCCTTCAACTACTGTGTGGTCAGTTTTGCTGTGTGCTTTGGGTCATTGTCATGTTGGCAGGTGAACCTTCTTCCCATTGACAACTTTCTGGCAGAGGGCAGCAGATTTTCCTCAAGAATTTGACGGTATTTTGCCCCATCCATTTTCCTTCTATCCTGACAAGTGCTCCAGTCCCTGCTGCAGAGAAACACCCCCATGACAGGATATTACCACCTCCATGCTCTACTGTAGGAATGGTGTTATTTGGATGGTGAGCTGTATCGGATTTCCGCCAGACATATCGTTTGGTGTTGAGGCCAAATAATTCAATTTTAGTCTCATCTGACCATAACACCTTTTTCCATGTGGCCTCAGAATCTTCAAGGTGTGTTCATGTGGCCTTTCTTGAGGAGTGGCTTTTTTCTTGCAACCCTCCCATACAAGCCACATTTGTGGAGAATTTGTGATGTTGTCCCATGCACACAATGACCACTCTTTGTCATAAATTCCTGCAACTGCTTCAGAGTTGTTGTAGGCCTCTTAGTAGCCTCTCTGACCAGTTTCCTCCTGGCTCTTTCATCCAGTTTGGAGCGACGTCCTGATCCAGGGAGGGTCTGTGTTGTACCAAATACGTTCCATTTCTTAATAATAGACTTCACTGTGATTCTAGGCATTGATAAAGCCTTTGAATTTTTTTGTATCCATCTCCTGACTTGTGCCTGTCCACAACTTTATCTTGGAGATCTTTTGACAGTGCCTTGCCACCCATGATTGTTTGCTTCAGTTGCACTACAAAATGCTCCAGGAAAGCTCTTTTCATGCTGAGCTAATCAAAATGACCACAACTGATCACAGTTGAAAGTCAAATGGCTTTGTGTGCCATTGAGAAGGTGATTAGCTACACCTGATTGAGTTTACAAGTCATTTTTAGGAGGGGGGTCATCCTTTTTCCAACTCAGTGATTCTGTTTTTTTTATTTTTTTATTTTTTTTCTGACATGTTGGTGTTATATCTTTCACTTGGATGTTATAAGTTACACTGAGTAAATACAGCTGGATAAAACAAAAACTGTGCCCGTCTTCATTTCAGGCTGAAACGCAACAAAATGTGATTATTTTAAAAGGGGGTGATTATTTTCTATACCCACTGTACTTTCATCCATCCATCTATTTTCCATACCATTTATCCTACACAGAGTTGCAGGGCAGCCTGGAGGCAATCCCAGGGAACTCGGGGCACAAGGCAGGGGACACCCTGGACGCAGGGCACAATCACACACTCACACGCTACGGACAATTTGGAAACGCCATTCAGCCTACAACACATGTCTTTGGACTGGGGGAGGAAACTGGAGTACCTGGAGGAAAACCCTGACAGCACGGGGAGAACATGCAAACTCTGTGCACACAGGGTGGAGGTGGGATTTGAACCCTCAACCCTGGAGGTGCTAACCACTAGGCCACCGTGCCCCAGAAAAAACATACTTGTAAATCTTTTTCATTCATTGGTCAGAAATGTGGAAATGGAAGACATTCCATTCCACAAATGGAAGACACCAAATCTCTGGCAGTCAGATTACTAGATAATGACATAAATAGCTAGTTTAAAATAATTTGTGTATCACATCCAGCATTTATTTTCTTTTTGTTTGTCAGTCCAAATGTCCAGAACACAGCTCTGTCCTTTGACTCATGCGACCCACAATCCAAAATACATGGCATGTTGGTTCACTTCCTGCAGTTGGTTCAATTTGGAATTTAATTTCTCTCTCACTGTAATGGGTGTAACGCCTCAGCACAAGCAGCATCATATAATTCACACAATTTTAACCAGAAGAAATAAAACAATGGGCCTTCTCAGCCAGAGGACCCACAAGAAACTCTGAACCAAAATGTCTCCACTCAGGGAGCCATAAAACAAGGAATCCACACCCAGACACCCAGGAGCCACTTAAATCCAGCGTGTGCATCTGCCTTATCTCAACCAACATGGCAATCGTTAAAGGCCTCCCTGACCCAGGGCTGAACCCTCTTGACCACAGAAACTGCTCTCAAATGCAGTGATTTAGGCCTTTTGGGCCACACCAGTAAGGCCAATAAATTCTGGAAGAAAGGAGGGACCTTTTCGCTCACTCACAAAGATTACACATTCCACAATTCCACAATTCCACACAAGGACTCGCACATCCCACAATCGGCGCCTACCAGGAGCAACGACTGTGGGAATTAATACATCTTTGAACAACTGCAATCACCTATGTCCTACCATGTGTTGGTCTATTTTCTTCATGTGTTTCCTTTAAGTTGCCACTAATTATTCCATTTAATCATGTATTAGTGTAGTAGCCCAAGGAGGATCATTGTGTTTTAAATATTAGTAATGTACTTTAAGTATAGTCAAACATGTCTTGTTTGGTATGTATGTGTTCATTAAGTGATTTCCTAAATCATAAGAGTAAGGAAATTTGTGCAGATTTTTCTGATATGTACATGCAAAGTTTCAGGACAAAGTTTAATAATCCATTCATCATTGAAGAGTGTGGAACCACTCATCCACATGGACAAGGGGCTGATTAGCATAATAGGTGGAGAATCTGGCTAACACCCCGCCCAAAGACAATATTGATTGGAGGAAGCACTCTGGGCTGGACTAGCCCAGGAAGTGTTAAAATCCTAAGAACACAAGTTTTGCTTGTCCTCGCTTGCTTCGCTCTCTCTCTCGTGTCTCTTGCTTCTTGGCACGCCTGAAGGACGGGGTCGGCAGAGGGTCTCCAGAGCCAATCAACGTCGGGGAGATCAGACCATGTTTACCTCGGCCTGGGGACCCAACGAGAGCCGCCACCTGCTTTTCAAGCCTCCCGCCTTCATTCCACTCAGCATTCCGATTGGTCTTCCGAGATGCCTCTCACCAACCAGACCGCTGACGACACCACGACATAACGAGGAAATCCCTTCAACAAAGCTAAGGCAAGCGCAATACCCCAGAATCTAGCTAATCTGGTGTCTATAATAAGTTGAGCCCTTCTAAAGGAAGTGAAGATAATAAGTTGATGATCATGGTCTGTGAAATAGCATGCAACGCTAGAGACTTGGAACTTCATTCACTCTTCATCATCACCCATTTATGTATGCGTGTGTGTGTGTGTGTGTGTATGCGTGCATGTGTTTTATATGTTAGATTAGTTTCCATGGCATAGAGTAGTTCAATAAAGTCTCGTCTGTTCTTAAATATACGTGTTCTTATTGCTTACAAGTGTCTATTGCCTTGAATTGCGATTCTGCTACATGCTCTTAAAATAATATTTCACTATGTTTAGGATATTATTGCCAGTGGCCACGGAAGTAATATCTAATGCATAATTATTGAATACAGTAGGTTCAACTTATCGCTGGTCGAATAGTTGATCAGTAATACTAAATTAGTCAAATTTCCCTTTACGAGCTGATCTGTTAATCTTTCCTACATCTTTGGAGGAGAATAAAGATAGCTCAATTTAACAACTAATTTTTACTTACATAAAATGGTGGAGAATATATCAAATTAACCCAAACAGCTAATTTCCACTACATATTTTGGTGGAGAGATGCGCGCAATTCAATCTACATATTTTGGTGGAGAGATGCGGGTAATCTTCACTACATGGGACTTCACTAGAATTTGACTGGAAACATACTAGACCATCTGAGTGGTCAGGTTCCAACTGAACTCAGTTTTGGTCTACACCTGATTGTGATTGCTGAGTTCTCACCTAGCATAAGGGTTAAATTCAAACAGACTAAAGTACCTTTACTGTTCCCGCACTGTTGAAACTCAAAATTACCCCCTGCATATCATGATAGCCACCAAGTTGAATGAAGTATAGTGCCAAGATTGCAAACAACACTACAGGCTCAAAGCACCAGCTACTGACCAACAAAAGCGACCCACCAAGACTGCAAGACCAGACCAGACAATCTACAAGAAATCATCCAACTCAAGATGCTAACATCCTTCATCAAGATCAACACTAGCTGGCAAGGACAATGGCCCAGACAACCACCACATACGTTTTTCATATTTTCATTAATTCCCTCAGCCAGATCATAAAAGTGGTTACAGATTGAAGATCAGAGCTATGATTATCCTCCTTTACATGGATATATCAAATTACATGCCAGACAATGACTTTGTGATGTGCCTGATCAGTATCTACAGCAATGACATTGAGAAGTCATTTGGACAGGAGAATTGAAAAGCAATAATGACTGAGAAAAGTGTATTACCGCATATCGGTATGCTACATATAAACTAGAGACTAAAAGGGCACTGAACAAGATTGGTCTTGTAGAGCCAGCTAAATAGGAAGAACAAGTTCAACATGTACTGCACGTTTGGCCGGACACCAAGTTCAAGAGACAAGACAGAGAGAGACTCCAAGACCAAGAGAGGAACTCGAAGCTTTTCAGATGAACCCACAGCTGATAAGATTTCATTTTATAACCTACTGGGGGAAAAAAGCCCCTGAGAGATTCTCACTGGACTGGTAATTAAATGCACATCTTCTGGAGGAAACAGTGCAGTAATCTGAACGTGAGAAACATGTTAATAAAGGTGATGATGAGAAAGATAAGACAGTTCTGGTGAAAAAAAGGGAACAGTTTCAAAAGAAGTAACCTAATGGATTGTGTCAAGTTTTGTCTGTGAAATCAATATTCATGTCTCAGGATGTGCTTCAAATCTACACAAATGTACTAGCATTTCTGCTTTTTGCAGTTCTTCTTATTACCATCATCCACTATCTTGGATTAACCATGATCTTACATGTTAATGGCTCTGCCTCTGATGATGCATCACCAGCATGATAATGGAAACTCATTCTGAGAAAACAGAATTAGGCAGAGGATATGAAGTACTGAAGTACCTGATGCAGTGATTCCACACTTGGTTGTTTTTGTTATGCTCATGCACAAAAAAAGCGTCATCTACAGTCTATGGCCATGTACATGGCATGTTAGGTGTAAACAATGTTCACACAATCCCCACCTTAAGAAAAACCATGAAACACTTTAAATATGTTTATATTGAAATATTTTTGATGTGCTTAAGAATTCTTTTGCCGGTTTGTTGGTTTTTTTCATTATTCTCATGAGAAATTAGCAGCTATCTGCCATTCTGACATCACAGTGGGACATTGCTAGCATAGTTACAGTGGAGTTTAATGAGGGAAAACATTTAAACAATCTCAAATATAACAGTTAGGGATAACAGTTTTTGCTGTTATCTCCTAAAAAAAAATAGAGAACTCACCATTTTCCATGTGGATGTAGTGGAGCCAGCACTGGTTGGACTCAAAATTCCACAATGCAATGCAGATATACGACATACATTGATTAGTTAGCAATCTACGAGATGATGAGTGCGATGGCATTGACAGTGGTATTAGCATGAAAGTTGAAGGTTTAGAAGCTGATGAGAAGGTGAGATTGCTAGACAGACAAAAGCACTAAAGCGCTGCTGCATCACGCTCTTCAGGTACAGATGAAGCGAGGACTAATGCTGCATTCAGCTTTGAAATTCCCCGCCTACAACCGGTAAACGCCACTGAAAACACCCCTTCAACTTAAAATTTCACCTCGTCAACTTGGGGTAATCTCCTCAATTTCCAGTTCCTTCCTTCCTTCCGTTTATGGGGTAACGTTAAATCAACATGGCTGCGCAAACACTGTGAACAGTGTAAATGACCCCTTCTCCACATTTAAATCAGTTTATAGCAGTATTGGTTTTAGATCAGTTAATATACAGACACAGCACTTGGTTAAATCTATAACACTGACCATATTAATCACAGTTTTGAAAAGGTAATCATCGACATTAGTTATCACTAACGTTAGCAGTTGCTAGCTTGTTGCTAACGCTATCCTGTATTGTCTGCTGGCTAGCTTGTTGCTAAACTACTCACTATTGCCCGCTGTTGTTGCTGTACTGCAATTTCAGTCCAAAATGCAGGAGTGTTTAAAGTTCACTATATAGTAGAACATAACTAGTAGCCAGTGTAAAGTACAGTTGAAGTAGCTTTTTATGAGCTTTACATGCTCTGATGGAGCAAACAAATGACGCATCCTTTTTTTTTTCTTTCTACTTTGCATGCCGAACGTGCCGAGGTGGGAAATGACATTATTAAAACTTGCAAATTACCACTTTACAAGGTGTCACAAACACAGCATAAATCCCATTGTATAAATATCAGCAGGTAGGCATTGTGGGTATTTAGGAAACCCAAAACAAAACTTAATCCAGTGAAAACAGACTAACATTTCCTTGAAAAGACATGACAGACAAAAACTCTGAATTTCATTACAAAAGATATCTGAAGATCATGTTAATTATAAAGATTGATATGCAAGTGATTGTCCTTGAAGTCAGCATTATGCTGTTTAGTGTCCACTGACCCTGTTTTTTTTTAAAACCCCAAATACTCACATAACTGTATTTCTTTGCATATTCACACCTCTACAACACGTACAGTAAATATAGAGCCTATAATGTCCAATATATAATATTAAAAAGGTCAAAAATATCTAAAATAGCAACCTCGTGCCATACTTCCCACATAAGCATACTAAATCTTAAGTCAATTCCTTTGACTAGTATTGATCCACCTCTCATCATTACTAAAACACCATCAGAGAATACAGTCTAGGTGATTTATACCTCCTGCTTCAATTTTCCCCAAAAGCCCTAATAAATTATTCACCCCTTCAGCCAGAGAGAACTCCAGGATCAGATCGATTATGGGCTTTTGTGAGCGCTGCACCTTCCCATTTATTGCTCCGTCCATCCTGTCAAAGACAGTTATCAATGTAAACAGAGGCATTATTGGACAAAAACTGAGAGTTGTAAAACGTCATTGTTAGCTCTGTTTACTCAATGTCTGTGGATGTGAACATAGACAATAAATGATGGCATGCTATGTCATGGGTCAATCCTTGAACAAAGTATCTTATTGATAAAGTCAGGTTTATTTTTAGTTTCAGTGTGGGCTCGCTCGGATCCGGAGATTTATGACGGCACAGCAGGTTGCTTGGTGCTGTCATTAAACAAGCCTCAATATGGTAGCATATGATCTGGCTTTATCCTTCATGCACTGTGTGGTTTTTAACACATCCACACACTCTGAAAGAAATCAGAACAATGCCTATGCCAAACAGTGAGAACTATAAAAAGCAATGCATATTTATCAGCATGCACCTCTGCAAAAAAAAAAAAAACAGCCGCCAGCTGGTAGGTCCAGGTGGTGTAAACAATAAAATTATACATGATAAGCTCTCATAGACAGATAAGGCTAGGTTTAGACACATACAGTACAGATTACAGTGGATATTCATGATGCCTTGTTGGGGTTTCATTTGTGATCTTTTGCCTCTGTGAGGGTCAGTATGTAGTGTAGTATGAACCTCAGTTTATCAAGGTCAGATTTCCATTTTTAAATTGTTAAATTAGCTCATATCATTTAATAATGGAGAGTTTAAGCTGATTCATTTTCTGTGTAAATGCAATATGGAGACAGAGCAATAAGCAACATTTCAACTGGAAATTTTCTCTCTTTTTTTTGCAAATTAGTTCTGATGTGGGAAAGTAACTAATCCGAACTACTGGGCCTCAGATTAATCATACAGCAAAAATGATTCATTGTCCCCAGAAAACTCTTTAAAATATTTTTTATATAACCTCCTATCTGTCATTAGCCCCCATTCAACCACATTTGGCGATCCAAAGAAGAAGAAAAAACATGGTTTCATATTTCCCTAGATTTAACTATAAATACTAAACTATAATAAAACATTTGGGAACATATTGTTATTATAAAATAATCAACAACAGTTTGGTGTAATGTGGCCCAATGTGAATTAAAGTTACTTTTACCACCGTGAAGTTTTACATTCTTACACCACAGCCATTGACTACTATTTTTTTTAAGCTCCATACTTCTTATCCATTTACAGTTACATTTAATGTTGTGGAACATCCATGAAACTTCTGTCCTGAAGACATTTGTGTGGCAGAAAATGTACCGACTGTTAAAAAGCGCCAACACGGGAGATTCTTTCCATAAATGTTAAATTTGTGTCCTAACAGAAAGGCATATTAAGGCTTATACAATTTTCACTGTAGCTGCGTGTTTTTAATCCATTTATTATTATTAGACTTACTTTATACCGAGTGTCCACCATACAAGTCCCTGTGAGTGAGCTGTTACTACAAAAATTATATTAGAATAAGCATATCAAAACAAGCATATTAATATACACCTGTAATTGGCCTTGTAGTTGTAACTACTGTCAGAGATGCTTAATCAACACCTTCAACAATCAGATTCAAGAAGTCAACTGTGCAGTGGTATAACAGAACTTTATAAAAATAAAAATAAAAAGTGTACACCATATTTAAATAAATAAATAAATAAATAAAGCAGACCTGGTTAACCTGATCCCCTTGTACCAGCATCACTCACACTGCCATGTCAGTCATGTCACTTATGGGATAGAGGAGGGCTGACACACATGTTGTGCATAGCAACAGATGGGCTACGGTCAGTAATTTTGGACCTACAAAAAGTGACCTATATGGCAGGTTTGCCTCATTAACCATCCACTGAGTGTATAATAATACTGTGTAAAGATCACAATTGAAATAGCTGCAGCGAACTTTGCACTTCTGCTTGTTAAATCCTTTTCACCCAAACTATAAATGAAACATCATGAATGTCTGTTGATGGCATCGGGTGCCTGTTAATGTGTTATGCAAAGGAGATTTGGGAATATAATGAGCTAGGACACTAACTGTGCACAGAGAAATAACGCACAGCACTAATGAGTACGTGGAGTATGCGTGAATCTAGGAAAAATAATTTGGCCCTTGGCTACAGTTTAGTCCCTTGGGTATAATTACACTTTCTAGCAGGTGCAAACAGTTTCTGTGATAATCAGCAAGGCCAATTAAAAGCTGACTTCCACTGGAAGCAGCAGGAGTGACACGGCCTATACAGTACAAACCCATATTAATCCGAGACTGATGTGGTTACCATTTCTGAAGGTATCGGATTTATGAATAGGGCTGGGCAATACAACAATATAATATCAATATCATTATAAATTATGTGACAATGTGCTTTTCTGAGCTATCATGGATATCATAATATCTTATTTATTTATTTACAAACTGACTGGAAGCAACTGATGTTAAAACGGTGTACTTAATTTTAAACATTTTACGTTTTTAAGTTTTTTAATATTAAGGGGATTTTTTTTCTCCCTTTCCTTTTTTTGTCTTTTTTTTATAAAGAAAAATGATTCATATAAATCACTGAACAGGTTTTTTTTTTTTTTTTTTTTTAATAACACCAGGGAAAAATAGTGCTGTTATGGGAAAATAATCAACAATGGAGTGGTGTGATGCAAAGCAGCGTGAACCACTTTCCAGTGTTGAAAAAAAAGTTACAATGCTGAGACTGGAGACTCCTTCCATAAATAAAATGTCTCCTTACAGAAAACTTCATCATATCAACAATTAATGTTTTCTTTGTTAAATACCAGTGCATTTCCTAATCCTTCTGCAGAATCAGAAATCTATACCATGATAGTACAAAAACTATGATATTGGTTGTATGGTTATTTTACAGGTGCATCTCAATAAATTAGAATGTCAAGGAAAAGTTCATTTATTTCAGTAATTCAACTCAAATTGTGAAACTCGTGTATTAAATAAATTCAATTCACACAGACTGAAGTAGTTTAAGTCTTTGGTTCTTTTAATTGTGATGATTTTGGCTCACATTTAACAAAAACCCACCAATTCACTATCAACAAATTAGAATATGGTGACATGCCAAATAGTTAATCAACTCAAAACACCTGCAAAGGTTTCCTGAGCCTTCAAAATGGTCTCTCAGTTTGGTTCACTAGGCTACACAATCATGGGGAAGACTGCTGATCTGACAGTTGTCCAGAAGACAATCATTGACACCCTTCACAAGGAGGGTAAGCCACAAACATTCATTGCCAAAGAAGCTGGCTGTTCACAGAGTGCTGTATCCAAGCATGTTAACAGAAAGTTGAGTGGAAGGAAAAAGTGTGGAAGAAAAAGATGCACAACCAACCGAGAGAACCGCAGCCTTATGAGGATTGTCAAGCAAAATCGATTCAAGAATTTGAGTGAACTTCACAAGGAATGGACTGAGGCTGGGGTCAAGGCATCAAGAGCCACCACACACAGACGTGTCAAGGAATTTGGCTACAATTGTCATATTCCTCTTGTTAAGCCACTCCTGAACCACAGACAACGTCAGAGGCGTCTTACCTGGGCTAAGGAGAAGAAGAACTGGACTGTTGACCAGTGGTCCAAAGTCCTCTTTTCAGATGGGAGCAAGTTTTGTATTTCATTTGGAAACCAAGGTCCTAGAGTCTGGAGGAAGGGTGGAGAAGCTCATAGCCCAAGTTGCTTGAAGTCCAGTGTTAAGTTTCCACAGTCTGTGATGATTTGGGGTGCAATGTCATCTGCTGGTGTTGGTCCATTGTGTTTTTTGAAAACCAAAGTCACTGCACCTGTTTACCAAGAAATTTTGGAGCACTTCATGCTTCCTTCTGCTGGCCAGCTTTCTGAAGATGCTGATTTCATTTTCCAGCAGGATTTGGCACCTGCCCACACTGCCAAAAGCACTAAAAGTTGGTTAAATGACCATGGTGTTGGTGTGCTTGACTGGCCAGCAAACTCACCAGACCTGAACCCCATAGAGAATCTATGGGGTATTGTCAAGAGGAAAATGAGAAACAAGAGACCAAAAAATGCAGATGAGCTGAAGGCCACTGTCAAAGAAACCTGGGCTTCCACACCACCTCAGCAGTGCCACAAACTGATCACCTCCATGCCACGCTGAATTGAGGCAGTAATTAAAGCAAAAGGAGCCCCTACCAAGTATTGAGTACATGTACAGTAAATGAACATACTTTCCAGAAGGCCAACAATTCACTAAAAATGTTTTTTTTTTTTTATATTGGTATTATGAAGTATTCTAATTTGTTGAGATAGTGAACTGGTGGGTTTTTGTTAAATGTGAGCCAAAATCATCACAATTAAAAGAACCAAAGACTTGAACTACTTCAGTCTGTGTGCATTGAATTTATTTAATACACAAGTTTCACAATTTGAGTTGAATTACTGAAATAAATGAACTTTTCCACGACATTCTAATTTATTGAGATGCACCTGTATATTACAATGATCTTACTATTCGTGGCCTTAATACTTAAATCAAATATTTTAAGAATAGTTACATAGTATTATCACTGCTATGTCACTACAATTCATCCAATGATATATATATATATATATATATATATATATATATTTCTTTCTGCCATGGAAATTCCCCAAAATATATCAAAAGTCCTTAAGAAACCTTATGAAAAGAAAGTGTTGTTTTACAAGATGCAAAAAGCTAATTTTCTTCAGTGTGTCTATATATATATATATAGATATAGATATATATAAAATACTGAAATAAAATATGATTTTCTGTGGTGATTGTTCTGCCTGTTATGTAAGAGAATAAAGCCTAATTTCATCCCTCATTCAACCTTTTTCTGAACCATCCATTATTGCAGTAAAATTAAAGGACATTTTTAAAATGTCTCTTCACTGACATTAAAAAAAAATTCTCCCTGGAGTATTCTAATGCTGGTGACAAATCATTAATAATGGGAAGAATTAAATGTTGGTTCTAAAATGCAATGCATTTTATTTACCAAAAAAACCCCAACATTTTCCTGCGGGGCTACAGGAGAAAGGCAAGGGCAACGAGTGTATTTGTGTAAAAGCCGCCCAGAGAAAACGGCGCGACCTGCTATAACACCCTCGACAACTTGATCTGTCATTTTCCATTTATGTTACCATCTCATTTGCTTTTTCCTGATGTGGTACCAGTGTGCACAGACATTTCTGCAGAGCTTATTGTTCTGATTAAACACTGTAACATGCAGAACAATCCTAGCACGCTCTTCTAGTTAAGAAGTACAATGTTTAACACACTGTAAGAGGAAGGTTCATGAAAATTTCCCCATAAGTAACATTAAAAACAGGTTAATCCCTTTTCTCTGCATTGAAGCACAATAGTAAGAGGTGATACAGTGATACAGCTCTCTTGACCTGTTATTCATAGCATAACTTAATGGTGTTGCACAACTGGAAAAAAAAACAAAAAAAAAAAACATAAAATTCCTGATCTGCTTTTGTTTCCTTTATTATCCTTTGACCAATGAGCATATACTTTGTACCACGTGACCTACCACATGCCCCTGAAGCGTGGCAAGTCTACAGAAGCAAAGCAACATGGGAAAGCTGAGAGAGGATTTTAAAATGCCCCAAATGCCTGGTTCTAGTGAGAAAGAATAACTTTGTCCTAAACAAATCTTTAATATTATGTACTGAATGTTAAATTCACAGTTACTACACAAATGATGACTAAACATATGAAATGAATGAATGCGGCGAGTGAGTCATGGCTGCACACACATCAAACTCAACACTGGCTGGCGACACATTACACATCGAGGAATTAAGTTATGTTATACACATTAGGAGTCAAGTTACGTGCATGCTTAAATCGATTTTCTAGGTGTGCCCTTCAGACTATGGAAATTACCTGCATTTTTCTTGAGTAGAAGCTTTCGAGACAGTGTTTTACTATTTTTTTTTCCAATAGCATCTAAATCACTGCCTTTAAATACAACCACTTGCTTTTAATCCCTGAAAAAAAAATCAGGGATAAAAATGTGGCCTGGAGAAGAAAACTTTTTCTTTTGTCAATACTCAATCGAGCCAATATCACACAAGAAAAAAAAAAAGTCAGAATCACACAGAACTTAGACACACCATTGTTTTAGGCTCCAATCCCTGTGCATAACTCTCGCATACTGCTTAAGTCTGTACTTACACTCTTTATGGCCAAAAGTTTGTGGACACCTGACCATCACACCCATGTGTGCTTGTCGAACATCTCATTCCAGATCGATTCCCTTTTGCTGTTATGGATAACCTCCATTCTCTCTGGGCAGGCTTTCCTCTAGATTTTGGAGCGTGGCTGTGGGGATTTGTGTTCATTCAGCCACAAGATCATTAGTGAAGTTGGGCGCTGATGTCTGGTAAAGATGCATGAGGCTCATTCCAGTCGTTCCAGTTTATCCCAAGGGTGTTCAGGGCTCTGTGCAGGCCACTCGAGTTCTTCCACTCCAACCTTAGCGCACCATGTCTTTATGGAGCTCGCTTTGCACACAACGACATTGTCATGCTGGAACAAATCTGGGCCTCTTAGTTCCAGTGAATGGAAATTGTAATTCTACAGCATACAATTCTTGAAAAGTGCATGGGTGTGATGGTCAGGTGCCCGCATACATCCACAAAAAACATAACTAGCGCATCTCGCTCTTTGCCATTTTTAAGTTTCTGAGCCGATTATCCAATCGCATGATTTGTTGAGGCAATGTCACATGACTTTTTTTTAAATGCACATTTTGGAGATTTTATTCACAACTGTTGAAACATAGCTAATACGACTAATTTATTAAATATAAGTATGACTACAAGCTTATAAGTTTTATAATTCTGTAGAATTATTATGTAAGCCATGCATTGCGTTAGTGGAATTTAGTTGACCTATTTACATCTAATGATTGGAAATCGACTTGAATGCGTTCAGGGTTGGACAATGTTTTGACTCACTCCTAACTCTTACGTTGACAGAATTTCCATAACGTTCATAGTCCTCATTTCCCATTTGACGTGCGAAGATGAAAAACATACGTGACGCCAGATATAACCGTGTGGACCATTCTCAGCTCAGCACAATGTTGGTCTACCTCTGTCCGCTTTGCACCACGGGAGCTGAGAAATTGTGCATAGCAACAGATGGACTACAGTCAGTAACTGCATACCTATAAAATGCACCTGTTTAGTACAGCAGGTGAACATGAATCCTTGCTATAACACTGTTCTGTGGGGTTTTTTTTTTCTTTCCCCCTCTGGAATGATTTAAAATGCAAACACAGATTAATCTGGACTAATCTGATTTATGTACTGATTTGTTACTCAGCTCATTCACAACATTGAGGCTAGTGCTGCCGTGCATTATTAAATGATTGGCACTATCCAGTAGATATACAGTATAATCCTTCAATAAAAATAAATAGACCTGAAACCATATGTTTATAATGCACAACAGCCCAAGGTCAATAGGATGCATATGCTTTTTTGTTGTTTTTTTTTTCTTCCTGCCACAAATAGAATCTAGGTTACATCCATTAAGCACATTATGTCTATTTAGAGCTGAGGTCAAGCTTGGCTTTCTGTACTGACAAAATAAAGCTGGATTTATTCTAGGATCAAATGTACACGTTATTATTATTATTATTATTATTATTATTATTATTATTATTACTTTGTCATCATTATATTCTGTGAATTTTATTTTTGTCCAGAAAAAAAAAAAATAAAAATCATCGGTGTCAAATAACCTTTAAAATGTAAATGGTGTGAAATGTTAATTATAACTGCTCTTCTTGCCTGTCTGTATAACACACGTCACGTGCTGTCGGTTTGCAACCGAAATGAACGGGTAAGGCGCGCGCAACGAAAAGGAACAATGCCACTAATACTGCTTGGGAAATCCGGGACACTGGTAAACTTGTGATTCATGTCTAGTGTGTTTTTCCATTATTGTACTGCCTCGTTGTGTTTTTTCCCCCCTGTTATTTTGTCTACATTCTATTGTGTTTACGACAACAATAACCGTCGCTGAACGACGGAACTTTAAACACAAAGCCGCAGCCGAGAGAAATGTCTGAACTTACCGAGCAGGCTATAAGAAACGTTTTTTCCATCGCCATAGAGGGGAAAGTCCGTGTATTCAGAGCATTCTTCCTGCTCGGGATTGTCTCTCTCGGTCTCTCGCGCGCTCGGACAGTTAACGTTAATTCCAGTCCGCGTGCATCTGCCGCGCTGCTGCGACGTCACGCACTCGCGCTTCATTGGAAACGGTAACCAGGAAACACTGGATTACTTTTCAATCCGATACCCAGCGATACCAGGGCTAGCATCCGATACCGATACCGATAGAGCAGACTGGGATGAGTTGTATGATTAGTAGTATTATTGTCTCCACGTGCTCTGTATCTGCGTCCTGTTTACCACTTGGACAGCCATCATGATCAATCATAGTTTGTATTTGTACACATAAGTGCAGATCATCTCTGTAATCTTCACAAACCTTCAGAATACAATAATAATTAGGAAGCAAGTAAAAAAAAAAATTAAAAGGAAAATGTGTTGTTTTTTTCCCACTTTCAACACAATCAGGTAAAATGTCAGGTATGATTACACCTGCTGCTGTTTTTTTTTTGTTTGTTTGTTTTTGTTTTTGTTTTGTTTTTAATTAAGGGAACAACAGGTGTCTGTTATTGAAATACACCAATCAGTATTGTGTAGGTCCCCCTTGTGTCACCAAAACAGCTCTGACCCGTCAAGGCATGGACTCCACAAGACCTCTGAAGGTGTGCTGTGGTATCTGGCAACAAGACGTTAGCAGCAGACCTTTTAAGTCCTGTAAGGTGCAAGGTGGAGCCTCCGTGGATCGGACTTGTTTCTCTGGCATATCGTACAGATGCTCGATCGGATTGAGATCTGGGGAATTTGGAGGCCGACTCAACACCTTGAACACTTTGTCATGTTCCTCAAACCGTTCCTGAACAATTTTTGCAGTGTTGCAGGGAGCATTATCCTGCTGAAAGAGGCCACTGCCATTACTGAATACCGTTGCCATGAAGGAGTGTACTTGGTCTGCAGCTATATTTAGGTAGGAGTTACATGTCAAACCCAAGGTTTCCCAGCAGAACATTGCCCAGAGCATCACACTGCCTCCTCCAGCTTGCCTTCTTCCCATAGTGCATCCTGGTGCCGTCCCTTCCCCAGGAAAGCGACGCACCCGGCCATCCACACATGATTCATCAGACCAGGCCACCTTCTTCCATTGCTCCATGGTCCAGTTCAGATGCTCACGTGCCCATTTTAGGTGCTTTCAGCGGTGGACTGGTCTGCAGCTATGCAGCCTCATATGCAGCAAGCTGTGATGCACTGTGTGTTCTGACACCTTTCTATCATAGCCAGCATGAACTTTTTCAGTAGTTCGGGTTACAGTAGCTCTTCTATGGGATCGGAACAGACAGGCTAGCCTTCGTTCTCCATGTGCATCAGTGAGCCTTGGGAGCCCATGACCCTGTCGCTGGTTCACCGGTTGTTCTTCCTTGGACCACTTTTGGTAGGTACTAACCACTGTATACCAGGAATACCGCACAAGACCTTCCGTTTTGAAGATGCTCTGACCCAGTCGTCTATCCATCACAAGGCCTTTGGCCCTTGTCAGAGTCACGCAGATCCTTACACTTGGCCATTTTTCCTGCTTCCAACACATCAACTTTGAGAACTGACTGTTCACTTGCTGCCTAATATTTCCCACCCTTGACAGGTGCCATTGGATCGAGATAGTCAGTTATTCACTTTACCTGTCAGTGGTTTTAATGTTATGGCCGATCTGTGTATATATCTGTGTGTGTGTGTCCTGTTTTATCTGTTGGTCTGGCCTCTTGTTTAATTCTCAATCTCTCCCCATAAGTAAGAGCATCAAAAGACTGATCTGCCTGATCCAAAATCAGATGGAGTCTGCCATTTCGCACTAAAAAAGCAGCTAAGCTGTTAACTAGCTGGGAAAATTTAGATGATGAAGCTAGTGGCAGCTACCTAGACCTGTAAACAAAACATTTCCAAAAAACAAATACCAAGCAAGAAAGATAACTTCATGTGAGGTTTGAGCACACACACACACACAGACCATAAGGAGCTCAAAAGTTGTCTAGAGAAGCCAGAGAAATGACCAAGCTGTAACAAAGAAGATTACACATTAAAGACTTGCACACCCACCAACACAAAGCAAGACCGTTTAGTGACTGCACTCTCGTTAAATAGACTGAAGAGCTCTCCTTAAATAGACCCAGGCACAGGTGGGGCTGCTCGCCCCTATTATAATTAAGACCATGCTCTCTGGCTCCCTCTGGTAGCAGGAGATGCTCTGGCAATGTTTCTGGTTGCGGTCTGCCTCCCTCTAATGATGGAACAAGAAATAACTTTATTCTTATAATTTATTTACAATAGCCCTCATTCATTAAGCTGGATATGATGCATAAATAGCTAGTGTGAGCATTTACACAAGAAATTTGGTATTCATGAAAATCCACGGGATTTATCAGAATAATGTTCGTATCATACTCATGTTTATGAGGGTGTGTAAATTTACGCAAAAATTTATACTGTTAAGTAAATTACTTATTTTTATTACGTTTACAGAGCCCTTATCCAGAACAACTTATAGACGTGTTTTGGAGTCTCTATCAAAAACACATCCTCGAGCTAGTTCACTAGGTCAGGGACTAAGTGTACTATCTAGAATATTTTGTGAAAAGCAAAATTAAATAATATAAAAATCAAGAAAGTGAGCCAACACAAACCTATAAATTAAGACAAAAAACAAAAACCCTAATCATTCAGTTATGACAAAAGAAATGCCACAGTATAAACGGACAGGGCTGTTTCTTGCTATAAGTGGTATTTAGTGAAAGTGACATGTGAAGGCCAGTGTATGGTAACCCATACTTGGAATTTGTCCTCTGCATTTAACCCATCCAAGTTAGTGCACACACATTAGGAGTTGTGAGTAGTGAACACACACACACACACTACAAACCATGAACACACCCGGAGCAGTGGGCAGCCATTTTTGCTGCGGTGCCCAGGAAGCAGTTGAGGGTTAAGGGCCTTACTCAAGTGCCCAACAGTGGCAGCTTGGCAGTGCTGGGATTTGAACTCATGACCTTCCAAGCAGTAGCCCAACTTCTTAACCACTGAGCTACCACCGCCCCAATATAGTATAAGTGGTTGCTTAGTGCCCCAGACCACCAGGTTTGTGTATGCATTTTCAAAACTTTAAACTTATTCCATTTTGAATGTTATGGATGGGTTGTTTTCAATATTTCTTGTTTTGTGTTGGCTTTAAGGCCCAAGTGTTTCGGTAAAGTTTTCTTGGTTCACCCTCTTTGTGTTTCTCAGCCAGGCGCATGGTGTGTGTGTGTGTATGTGTGTGTGTGTGTGTGTGTGTGTGTGTGTGTGTGTCCCCATTTGAGTGCTAATTCTGGTTGGACCAATTTAAGATGTTAGTGGCCTTTAAAAGATGTAGAATATATAAAAATGTAAGCACAGCAATTAAAGATGATTTTAAAAAAATAAATAAAAAAATTATAATTTAAATGCTGACACAGGTGAAAATGTCCCAGCAAATGTTTTGAAAACAGGAACTATCTCACAGGAAGCCATCAGAATCAGACTGTCGGCCTTGCCCTCAGCCTGCGCAGCACATCTCCCGTGTAACACGCCTGTGACAAGGAGCTACCGCTGTGGCCCATTTAGATTTAGGCCTTGAAGCCAACAAAAAACAAGAAATATTGAAAACAACCTGTCTGTAACTCTCAAAATTATAGCAGTTTATGCAAATACGTATGCAAATCAAGTTTAAAAAAAAACAAAAAACAACATACCTCCACTTTAGTTTGCAATTGGTTCAATTAAATGTTACTTCTTGTTTTCTAGTTTTGTATGGGAAGATCTTCCTGTTCTTTAAGTAAAAGGTAACTCGTTAGCAAGCTCAAGATGGTGGTCACTAACACTATTAATCTTATTACTGTGCTCCATTATTATCAGGTACTCACGTCAAGATATTGATCAATAAGCCTGAGTAAAGCACAACGCCACCAAATTATGCTCGGGATTTTATTAACAGAAAATTCTCAAAATTGTGTCTACTGTATCAGCATATATTCGAAAGATATTTCTGCATTACACACATACACTTTCTGGAAAAAATTAGGTACTAGTTAAAAAGGGTTGATTCTCAGAAGCAAACATCAGGATTAGTACTTTAGTATTGATTCACTTGTCCCAGAAGGGAATACACGAAGAGACGATCTTCGTATCCACACAATATTTTGTGTTCAAATGTAACTAAAGCATATAATCAAATCATCCTTCTGTGATTCATTTTGGATTCCTTTTGTGATGGATGGAAATGTGATGGATCTTGGGGGAAAAAATAATGTTTAATTAAAAATTTTTCATACATATGTCCTTTTATGTACTTGCAATGTCTATGTATCAGTATCTATGAGAAAACCTGATCACCTCTGTGCAAAGATTTTAGTATTTAGACCTATAATTGGTTCTCATTAAGACTCGAAAAGACTCTTTATCTTTGTTTATTGATGCAGTGTTGACGAAGGAGCGTTTATTGTCATATACTGTACACATGTACAGAACAGTGAAATTCTTCATATATCATAGCCTGTCTGAAAGCTGGGGTCAGTACACAGGGTCAGCGCCAAGGGACTTGCTCCAGAAGCGAACAATGGGGCTTGAACTCGTGACCTTCTGATCAATAAACCAGAACCTACATTTTAATCCTTATGTTAAAAGAGACACCTTTACATTACTAGCAATATGTCACCTTAGTTAACCCTGCTTGCTGGTGGCAGATGGATGGTTGTAAATGGCTTTTATAAAGATCCTGTTCCTAATAAAGATCCCATTCCTACTTTTTACAAATTAAACTGTCAGCTTCATGTATGTGGCAAGCATACAGACTAAGGTCTATTGTTTCATACCTAATATAGTAGGTGACCAATCAAACAGGCTAATAACCATAAGAATTCAATCATAAATATAATAGCGGTGAATGTTTTCCATTGCTGTAACAAAAGTACAACAACAAAAAATCACAGACCCCCGGCTATGTTTCATAGACCCCACTCTGAGAGCCACTGAGCTAAGAGACACAGATAACTGCTCTTGTACAAATTGTTACAATTACCACCTCTGACTTTATATTTGGCGGTTGATCCGGTGTGAGACGGCATCCGGCTGACTTGACAGGCAGAATCTTGCTCTTTTTTTTTTAAAACTTGTATCCTGAAATTGACTAAAGCCTTCAATCCCATTAGAGTGTGTAGGCTGTATTAAGAAGAGCATGACATTATAAATGTAGAGAGATATTTTATGAATTTAATGCCCAACTGGGAATCCAGAAATAGAGGCATCCTGTCATATCTATATATATCTCTTCAAAGAATTTAAGTATTAGTGCAAATAGTAAAGGAAATGGGAGACATTTGTGTCGCATGCACTGCTCAGGACCGTATACCATTTGTGCACCATTTATACTGTTATCACATGAGTTTTGATAGAATAAATTTGGAAATGTTTCATGCCCTTAAAAAGATATGGTCAAAAATTGGCCATGGTCTCTGAGCGGGAGCCAATCGCGGGTGTCCGTGAGCTCATCTATGCGGAAGAGGGTGGATAGCGATTTCGTCCAAGTGTGTTACGCTGCCCTGTGACACAGCATGAGCAGCAGTTCAAAAGATTGTTGGCTAGTTCAAAAGTTTTTGAAGCAGTTCAAAAGATTGTTGGCTAGTTTCGTGTGTCTCAGAGAAAGCACACACACGCACACGCGCACACACACACACACACACACACACACATGCCCCAACTACTCCATTGAATACCTTCTCCGCATTTAATGTCAACAATTAATGTCTGTGTTAGACCTTCTGTTTCTGATGAAGCTTGTCTGATCAACATTAATTCATGGGTAGAGAATTTTCTCAAGCCTAATGGCAAGAGCCTTCTTTAGAATCTTAACATCAATGTTAATTAAAGAAATCGGCCACTGGGAGGTCTTTTCCTGGTATAAAGGCTATCACAGCTTCTTCGAGGGTTGCTTGTATCTCAGGTTTTCCAGTAGCACACTATTACATGCTTATTAATGTGTCAATTAATTCTTCTGAAAATGCTTTGAGGAATTTTACTGTATAATCATCTAAACCTGGAGCCTTTCCTGATTGACAGGGCAAGAATTCTGATACATTTTAAGGGTTAACCTTATGACATTCTTTATACAGCGCTGCTGAATTCTCAAATCCAATTGGTCAAATGATGGTGATTAATTTTCTATAACAGCAGCTCTGACAATAACCCCAGCTCCAAGACAAATCACAGATTTATATTAATGTATTTTAATGTGCTTGCTATACATATCATTTCTATAGTAACAGCTCATTCACAAGAAACGTAGGGCCTGTATGGCTGACACTACATAATCTAAGTATAATAATAAAAGGATTAAAAAAAAAAAAAAAAAAGCTGTTATTTAACGAAAAAATGTTGACACGGTAATGTTTTCAGTTAGATGTTTATTTAACAGTTATGGAAAGTAAGTTTTCTGACATGTGAAAGTTCTGCTTTCAGGACTTTGCACATTCTGGTAATGTGACACTATGCAGTTTTATGTCTTGTTAACTTCAAGGAGGAGGAAAAAGAGAGGCTAATGAAGGAACTACTGTTTATAGCTGCTATAGTGTAGGTGATAACAGGAACTGACTTGTTTCACGGACATTCCACAATGGTAACTGTAACTATAAATGTATAAAAGGTCATTATTTAACAAATGTAAATAAATAAATAAATAAATAAATAAATGTAATCATAGGCAAACTGCTGTGGTATAAGAGGAATAAAACACTTCGGGGTGCACTGATATAAGAAAATAATAAACCTTGACGTGGGAACAGTAACAATGTTTATTATTTTCTTATAACAGCATTTCCTAAAAGGTTTTACTCCTAAAATATCTACATGTTTTCACCAATTTAAGTAGGGTTTCAGATTTTCCTGTTATCAGATTTCAACTCTCAGATGTATTTTATTGTTTATAGAATTCTCTGAAACAGTTATTCATCTCTTGGCATATGTACACTAGAACTGAAGTGAGTTTTTTAGTTGCCATTTGTGAGCTTTATCTCCCAGTTTATAATATAGCTGTCTCAATACAGTAGGTCTTTTTCCAACTTCTGATGTGTCTATTTCTGGGCTCTATTATGTTCCTTTTCCAATTGCATAAGAGAACTCCAGCACATGTTCTGAACATGTTGGAGGTCTATGTTATCTTTGGGATTTTTTTGTCCTCACAACTATGCTTTTAGAGCCATTATCTGTGCTCTAACGTAGGCTTTTAGTTGGTCTCAAAGTATCATTAGACTTGTTTTTTGTCTATTACACTCAGTGAAACCATGGCAAGCAGAGGGGTAAAGCATGAGCACTGAACATGGCAGAGAAAACAGGGGAAGCAGGAAGCTTAATGGGTGATGGTGAGCACCTGGCTAGTAGGGATGAATGTTTTTCCTTTAAATCCTGTTTGTGTGTCGGGCAGTGAGGCCTTCAGCTTGAGATGATGAAGACGATGTGTGAGAGGGTGGAAAATCTGAGAGATGAAAGCATTCTGAGTTTGAGAAAAGTCTAAAGTAAAAGTGCTCACAAATGACATTTTTCTTTGTTGTTAGCTAAAGATTTCACAATAAACACACACAGCTGCTTTTTGCACAATTTGTGCCAAGGGCCAAACTTCTGTGGTGCCAAAAGCAAGCAATCATTCAACCAATGGTCATGGAAACCTTACTTTTGCACTTATTTAATGTCTTACAAGAAAGCTAAAATAGATCCAGAATCCATTAGAGGACCTTGCCAGAGCACAAGGGAAGCATCAATAAGTGTGGGTCCCCTTCTGGAAACATGGGTCAAATTACCATAAGGATGATCTATAAGTGTTTATCAACCTCTTTGTTTGAAAAGTTGACCACTTTTCTCAGTTACTCTTCTGTCAGGGGAATGCAGCTGGCCATGCACAATGCATTCCTTCTTGTAGTTATGCAGAGAGTTGGCCTCACACTGAAAGGACGCTTAAGAGAACTCTGGTAACAAAGTGTAGTCTGGCTGTTCTTATTTATGCAGCAGCTTTTTGAATCTTGCAGGAAGTGGCTACGACCCAACAGGAAGCCCACAGATTCAGTCCATTGTCTGCCTCCTGACCATCAGACTCCTCCCTGTTGGAAACTTTTCAAATGACCAAGATTCCTTTAGGCTAGGTCTACATGTATATATACTCATTTTGAATTTATCAGTTCAAATGCAACTTAAAAAGGTAAAAATAAAAACGGCAAATAAAAAGTAATCAAAAGTAGTGCACTATGCTGTATTTAGATAGTATTTTGAATGCTGTATTAGTATTGGATAACTGAGTTACACTTTGAAAAGGTAACATCTATATCTGTACAGTGTTCAGTAAAATGGTAGGACATTTATGACAGTAATTAAACATACGCTTAGACTCTCAGGTCTTGGTGAGAGCCAAACTAAAATGGTTTAGTTGCACTTGGACTGAACTCTGCTAAACCTGCTATTTTCCAGGATAGGTTTAGAGAAGTTGGTAACTGCATCTTGAATTTGAGTAATCGTTCTCTCTGGAATGTAAATTTATATATATATAATATATTTTCGTCAATAAATAAATAAGTCTTAAATTATAAGACTTACAACTCAAGCTTTCTACAATGGGCTCATAAAATCTAGGATTATTTGAAATATCATTTATCATATATATATTTAAATATATGATATATATATATATATATATATATATATATATATATATATATATATATATATATATATATATATATATATATATATATATATATTTATTTGTCAATTAATTAACATGAATACAATCCAGGTGCGACATTAACCCACTAATTCATGTCTGCCTGCAGTAAGCAAGGCTCGTGTGCATGACATTTAAGCAGGCCCAAAAACTGACTGGAGAAATAGCAAAATGTCACTTCAAGAATGCAAAGAAAGAGCTTTTCTCTTCTCTGTCAAGAAATTGTTAATTGATCTCTACATTAAACTCAACAAGACATAATGGAAACCCACTGAGTGTTAAATTGAGCCTTTAGGACAGAAACAGCACTGCTGAAAAAAACAAAACAAAACAACATAAACCCTCATAGAACTTGTACTGGTTGTAATGGTTATAATGGGAATTGTATTGGTTTTAATGGAAACTATAATAGTCCCTGTGGGTCTCTACTGGTAATTTGTTGCCTTCTATTGGTGGCATGTTGTGACTAGTGGATACCATTAAGGACTGTGGAATATTTTTCTTATTTTTCCTTTATTTTCCATGATTATGATACATGATTCAATCATTTAAGTTCGGTTCAATGTGATTTTTTGCTTACTTATGGTCTCATGATGTTTTTGGGTTTCTGTCCTTGATTATGTTTTTTTTTTTTCTCACGTTTTTCCTTATTAGCCTTGGGTATGTCGTTTGTACGTACACATCAGTATAAAAGCCAATTTTATCCAACTTATGTTTAGACTAAGAGACTATGGAGTGCCCAGGCTGTCTTTGCGCACATAATAAATTGGTCTTGGTCTCCTGATTCCTCGAGCATCTTACCTCTGGTGAATCTGCAGCATTTTGATAATCCAGAAAAAATAATGTTAATTAGGGCTGCAACTAACGATTAGTTTCATAATCGATTAATCGGACGATTGTTTTCCTTCTTCGATGATTAATCGATTAATCGGTTGGGGGGGGGGGGGGCAGACTTTCAATAACATTTTTAAACATTTTTTTGTTTATTTAAAATAAAATATACAAACTGAGTGCTACAAATATAAACTTCACATTAAAACTTGATTTAAACTGAACCTCTTAAGCAACTCACAGCAGTTTCCCCAACCCCTTGCACACAGTGGAGCATTTTGGATATAAACATAAGTTTGTGCTTGTGCATCACTGTTGCACTTCCATGCCACATAAGCTCTGCTTTATGAAGTTTACAGATTACGCTCTTCTACATGGCATTTAATACAAAACGCTCCCATGCCTTAGTGAGTCGCACGCTTTTCCCCACCGTCACCTGACAATTACGCCTCTGTCTGATGATAACTGAGGTCATGTTGGATATAAAAGGTAGCACTGACATAAACAGTAGACTGAAGAAATGCATTGTCGTTGACTCTGGGTATTCTGCTAAAGGTAGCGGCGACGCATTACATGCGTTTGACGTCATGTGCCATCGCCTAGGAAGCGTCTTATACTTCCAGTTAGTAAAAAAACGCTAGTGTTCCATTTAAGACGATACTACGCTTCTAAAATTCATACACTAGACGGTAGAGTACATAGTGCATAGTGTAAGTGTATAGTACGTCATTTGGGACACAACTTTGGTCTGTACTCTTAGATGCGTGTTTTTGGAACAGAAGTAACGCAGTGAGTAAACGTGCCCCGTGCCGTGCGCAGACCAACTAATCGATAATGAGATCCGTTGACAACGATTTTCATAATCGATTATTATCGATTAGTTATTGCAGCTCTAATGGTAATGGTAATGGTTTTAATGGTTAGCTGATGGCTTGTAATGGTAATCGTAGTGGAAACCATTAGAATTTCTGTGATGGTTTCTGTTGGGGATTTTTTTTTCTCAGCATGGAGGTATTAGGTTTTGGAAATGACCCAAATAGGGTCAAGGTCACAGCAAGGTCAAATTCAAATTGAAATTGTTTCTCTTCAATAGCTTCCTTCCTGTTTTAAGGGTATTTCAAGTAGCTAGTATTTCAGTAACTAGTAGGACTAGACTTGTTGGGGATGGAGGCATCAGTGTCGATGCTGTTGGCGTCGAGTTCTACTTGTCTTTACGTGAATTGGTGGTGCTGTTGCACTTGGTATCAGAAAAATCCAAAATAATCCACTTCAAGACATTTGTTAACAGCCGATAATCTGGTGTGGATGCCAAAAATTATATTTTATATAGATATTTTGCTTATCTTTGACAGACTGAGGGACTTAGCCCTGTTACCCCATTACCCCAACTTCCCCTGTCTAGCACCAATGAAAGAAGTAGGGATTTTTATTTATTGATTGATTTTATTTTTGCCTTGGACGAACCAAGAGTCATTTTTAATGTCCCATTTTGGTACCCCACTAAAATACACATAGCAGACGTCAACGTTTCGACTTTTACATTGAAATGCTGATACTGCGCCGTTTCTCTTCTGTAAACACACCGCAGCCATCTTCAGTATTTTGCCGTCAGACTCTGCAGTGAAAAGATGGGGGCTGTTCTTGGGCTTTGTTCTATGGCGAGTTGGGTATGTTTTCACATTTTAATCTGGATTAATGACAACCAGAAAATATAGATGTATAACTTTAAATCATTCTCTTCACTGGAAAACGAATTGTTATTATATGAAATAAAAAAAAATATATGTATAATAATAGCAGTATGAAATGGTGACTCGTTCATCGTGACTTGCATTTAAACTACCTGTTTACACTTTTAAACGATTACGAGTTTTAAAATTACTTTGAAATAATTGCATTCTTTTCATTTTGTACATCTTTTCAGTACACTGTGCCAAATAGTCGTCTGTCAAGCTCGTTTTCTGTCAGTTTTATATGTTTACTGGGTGGTTCCTCTGGCCTAGAGACATTCCCAGCGTTGTTCACTAGCTAGCTAATGTTATTAACGTTTTAACTGTCACAATTTAACACAAATGGCAAGCTGACATTTTAACTGTATCGGATATTTTCTTCATATTCATATTTAATCATCTAATTCGGCATGGGAGGCACGGCAAACCCGAGCTAACCTGTGTTGTTATTGTGATTGCGCCACTCTTAGCTTAGCTTAGCCTAGCCTAGTTTAGCTCAGCGTGTTGTCGTAACGTCGGTTTTTTCCCCCTCCGCGTTGCGTTTGTGTTGCGTCACGGGTCAATAAGACATAAATAGCCACAAACACATGTTCACTCGTTCACAAGGAAAGAAAACAAGATTCACTTGTTTTTAGTTTCACTTTAGCAAATATTTATGTCGGTTTAATCCGGAATGCGACATTTCCGGTGTTTGTATCGTGACGTCATGTTGTTAGCTGCATACGTAACAACGTTTTAATTTAATGTTATTACAACAGTTTGGTTATTTTAGTAAGGATTAAATGTCTGAATTAATCTATATTAGTCACCAGACTGAGGGAAAAGCTTGCTTGTTAAGTAATGTTTGTTTATTGTTTATAGTCAGACAATGTGATCTCAGTATCACAAAATTTTTGTTCTTTCATATTTTGTCTTGTTAAAGAATACATTTTTGTAGACATCACGGAAACCACAGCTTTATTCCCAGACTACTTTGCTAGACAACCCGATATCCACCATGTGTCATGAACAATGATGCACTAATCTGATGAGTATTAGTAGTATACCAGGCTTAAAGCTCTGGATCGATATCAGATTTGATTTGGCATGTGTAAGGGATAATCCACGGCTAGATGTGCATTACACGATTTTAATGCACGACGTGGAGGCAAAGAAGCACTCGACGTGAAGCGGAGCGCATTAAAATCGTGTGACGCACACCTAGCCGTGGGTTATCACGCTTATAACATGGTCACTTGCCAGCATTGACAAGTTAAAGCTGTTGTTGATGTTTGCAGCGCAAAATTTGACTGAAAGGATAAAAATAACGGTTAATTTTCCTTAGTTGTTTTATATACGGGTCTTTAGATCTAGAATTCTGGCCGCTCTGATTAAACTGGTGCCAATTCCTTGTGACGTTTTTTTTTTTTTTGTTACATTTCTCAGTTAACATTATCTTCTCCAGTTTGTCAAATTCATGTTTGTGCCTCGGCCCATTTATCGAAATTGGCAAAACTGACATGCAAAAATCATCCATTTAGCAAATCAGGGTAATTAGGAAATGTTTACAATAGCCATCTCGCTCTGTGTGCAACTGTAAGTATATGTTACTACGGCTAAAAATGTTTTTTATCGGCAGCGCATTCATTTAGAACGGTGATTAAACTGACCTGAACTACCTGTGCATTTAGTGGTTTGAACGCACACCTTGCAGCCAATCAGAATCGAGTATTCGGACAGACCATGGTATTAAAAAAAAGGACATAAAACACATTTTCGTAGTTAATCACGGTGTTACCTCGTCGTTGATTTTTTTTCAAAATACCGATTAAAACGTATTTCCGTCTATGACTATCTATTTATTCATTTTCGTTACCAGTGTTTTTTGTAAAACATTCATATATTACAATTTTAAAGATTCACTACAAACTTTTAACATCAAAAAAAGTTGCTTCCAGTCAAAGTTTTCTTAAAAAAAAATAAATAAAATAAAATAAAATGTGATAAAGTTACAGTGTTGCCCACAATATTAGATAGATAGATAGATAGATAGATAGATAGATAGATAGATAGATAGATAGGGGAAATTTACATGCTACAGCAGCAAAGGACATTGCTGTACAGACAAAGTAATAACATTCAACATATATCAACAGTTAACACCGTGCAAAGACAATCAGTGATTAGGTGCAAAAATCCAAGGTGCAGAAGGGCAGCATTAGAATAACAGAATAGGTGCGAAACTACAACAAGGTTCAGAGTAACAGCAGCAGACAGCACCGCAAGCTAGAGATCAACCGATATTGATTTTTTTTTTAACTGCTGATACCGATTTTTTTACATGTTTATGTGCCCCATAACCGATATGCAGAACCGATATTTATTTATTGTTTTACTTCTGTTTTTGACACAATGATAATACCACTGAACAGACCATTCTATTTATAACAATTTTGTCAATTTAAACTCCTAGGGTTAGGGTTAGCTGCTTAAACTACATATCAAGCATTTATATAACACATCTCATTTGTGCATGAATGGCTGTTATGTTAAACAAAGTTTATTAATTACAGCAAACAAGTATACTTTACCTGTGCACTCCGTTGTTGACTCCTCTCCCTTCAGCCGCAATGGCGCTGACACACACACACACACATATCGGTAGAACCTATTATTGGTCGATCACTACTGCAAGCAGTGGTGATCCTATGCATTGTACCTGTGTATATGAATAAAAGAAGCTGGGGGTGCGTCCTGGTGGAAGGAGATGATGTTGAAGATGTGGTGGCAGCTGGTAGAAATAACCCCCAACAGCGCTACCTAGAACACTGTGGTGGGCTAAAGGTGCTCCTGGGAAAAAAAGCGCCATGGAGAGAATGGGCAGAAATGTTCATCATGATGATCTCCAGTTTTGCTACCAACCTCTTCTCTGTAATTGTTTCCAGCGGGTCTAATGTCATTCCTGTGATGGAGTTGGCTTTTCTGGTCAGCTTAATGAGGTGCTTGGCGTCTCCTGCACTGCTGCTTTTCCCCAGAGAAAAGAACGCTGGCCACGATCGAGTGCTAGACCAGTCCCAGTAGTCTGTTAGTTTGTCACAGCATTGATATTATATCATCATATTGCCCAGCCCTAAACTCTGAAATACAACCTTTTTCTTTTTAGATCCCCTGCCTTTGTGGCAGTGCTCCTTGCCTTCTGTGCAGATGTTGCCCCAGTGGAAACAACTCCACAGTCACGCGGCTCATCTACTCCTTCTTCCTGCTTCTGGGAGTTGGCATCGCCTGCATCATGCTGATGCCCGGCATGGAGGGACAACTCAAGAAGGTTTGTATTATATGTATTTATAAAGTTTTCAAAAGTCATTCGCATCTAATCCAACTGTATTGTCCACTGAGAAAACGAACTCGTTAGTAAATGTCCAGTACTGAGAATGTGTTGCGTTTGACTGCAGATCCCAGGCTTTTGTGAAGGTGGAATTGGAACCTCGATCCCAGGCGTAAAGGGTCATGTGAACTGCGACGTGTTGGTGGGCTACAAGGCAGTGTACCGTGTGTGCTTTGGCATGGCCATGTTCTTCCTCCTGTTCTCTCTCCTCATGATCAAGGTTAAGAGCAGCCAAGATCCACGAGCTTCTGTGCATAACGGGTATGTGAACTACCCAGCACACGAGTGTATAAATAATGCTGTAATCAAAACTGAGCTCAATATAATGTGGTAGACAGTTAAAATAATAACCAAATATTTATGGACCTGACTGTAGATTAGAATGGCCATATATCTTTTGTAAGTAAAAGCCTATCTGATCATTTTCTTTCCAATTCCTTGCAGGTTTTGGTTCTTCAAGTTTGCTGCTGCCACTGCTATTACTGTTGGAGCATTCTTCATTCCCGAGGGTCCTTTTACAACCGGTGATGAGCATTTCAGTCATGATGCTCAGAATTACATAATCATTGCACCGATTGCATGAAGAGCCTAAGAACCATTTTTGTACCAGGAAACTAACATTGTTCCTTGTGCTCATCCTTTAGTGTGGTTCTACGTTGGCATGGCTGGCGCTTTCTGTTTCATTCTGATTCAGCTGGTGCTTCTGATTGACTTTGCTCACTCCTGGAACGAGTCCTGGGTGGAGAAGATGGAGGAGGGAAACTCTCGCTGCTGGTATGCAGGTAAGCACGAGAAGCAAGCCATGTACACATAGCTGTATTAAGTTTTTGGGCTTTTTTGACTCGTGGACATCTGTCCTGAGAATTCAATACGTTTGGACAAAAGTACGAAGGAAAGTCTAGGAAAATTATTTCCATCCCACTTGAAAATAACGAGCTGATATCGAGCTTTAGGTGAAAGCAGTCTGCTCCCTGGAGTTGAATAATGTGATTCATTGAACTTCCTCTTTCACAATGTCTCAGAATAGCAGGGACCAGGATGTAGTGTTGAATGAGGAAAAGAAAAGTGCTGGTCTTAGATGAATGAAAGAAAAAATAAATCAAACACAAGTGTTTATAACTTATAAACCAAAGATTTATTATTTTGTACAACATTAAAGGTATTGCAGAGTTGTGGTAACTAACGGTAACGTAGTTGTGCTCATAATATATGTCTTTTTCTGTTACCTGTGCTCTATAGCTCTTCTTACTGCCACAACCATGAACTACGCCCTGTCCTTGGTGTCTCTGGTGATGTTCTATGTGTACTACACCCACACTGATGGCTGCACTGAGAACAAGGCCTTCATCAGTGTCAACATGCTGCTGTGTGTGGGAGCCTCCGTCATGTCCATCTTGCCCAAAATTCAGGTAATGGACTCAGATTAAACAAACATATGAAGTCACTGCTTTGTGTTTAGTTGGTGCAGTAGTTTCATTGGCTGCTTATTTGCAAGGTGTGAGAGCAACACTGTTAATTGAGAATGGTTTCTTATTAGTTTAGTGGTGTATGACATGCACTTCAATGCATACATTTTGTATTATTGCTTATTAATGCATTATTTATTGGAATGTACATTTTCAGGAGAGGTTTACATCACACGATACAATTAAAAAAATACTTTAATGTAGGAAACATTTAGGTTATCTAGAAGCTTATTATCTGCTCCTTGATCTCTTTTAGTTCATTATTAGTTCAGAATTGGTACCTCCTTAAAGATGGTGGATTTGATTATTGATTTCCGGGTCACAGGTTGAAGGACATTAGGAGGAGGCATTAATTAGAGTTCCGGGATGCACCCCTGGTTTCAACAGATAGCGTGGGGTCAGTTGTGAGGAAGAAGGATTGTTAATCTCTTCGTTGCATATTTGAATTTCATCAAGGGGAAAAAATAAAAATAAAAAGAACACAAAAAAATCTGGTTCTGTCTTATTCTTTTTCATTTAGGAGTCGCAGCCCAGGTCCGGTCTCCTGCAATCCTCCATCGTCACCCTGTACACTATGTATCTGACCTGGTCTGCTATGACCAATGAGCCTGGTAATGTTCCTGAGCTAGTTAAATACAAAGCCATTTGCTGCTTGTTTTTTTAAAAAAAAAAAAAAATGTACTGAATAAATATGGCTTGCTTTGTTTTTAGACCGCAAATGCAACCCGAGTCTTCTGGGCATTATTGGCCTGAACAGCACCACCCCAGCTGGCCAAGGTCACATGGTTCAGTGGTGGGATGCCCAGGGCATTGTGGGATTGATCCTGTTCCTGATGTGTGTTTTGTATTCCAGGTAAGTCACTGTTTCTAGCATCAAAAGCCACAGTCACTTTTGCCAAACCAGCACGACCGTTTTGTTTATCAGCGCTTATGACTTTTCAGCATCCGCAATTCCAGCAACACTCAGGTCAACAAGTTGACACTGACTAGCGACGAGTCTGCTCTGATCGAGGATGGTCCAGCGCCGGAGAATTTTGATGAGGGAGACGATTCAAACCGGGCCATCGACAACGAGAAGGATGGAGTCACATACAGCTACTCTTTCTTCCACTTCATGCTCTTCCTGGCCTCTCTTTACATCATGATGACTTTGACCAACTGGTACAGGTATGCCAGAGCTAGAACCTAAACATTACAAACAAGTCTTGCAATCCAGATTTAGGTCTTTCCTGTTTAATATCTTAAGCATTATGCTTTATTCTAGTTTATACCACGGCATTGTTCAGTTCTCTGTTCTGAATGTGTTGATTAATTTGATTGATTTAAAAAGTGTGTAATTCTTAACATGGTGAAGTTTTCTGTGAGGAGATGTTTAACATATTTGGAAGGCGTCTCGGGTGTAAAGCCCTAACTTTAAGTTTTCCACCATGGGAAAGTCTTCAGGACCAGGTATTTTGCAGTTCCTCTCTAAGATGACAAACTGCATTAAAACATTTTTTTTGTATATTAGTAACTAAGCTTCATGATTTATATAGTATTATATCCTGAAAATTTTAAACAGGGTTTAAAGTGTAGTGCAAACTGATTTATAAATCAACAGACGTTTGACAGATCTTTAGTTCAACCCCGTCTCGGTGTCTATCATTTTCACTGGCTCTGTTCGTATATTTCCATTTGTTATTGACAACAAAATAAATACTAAACGTCCTGCACTTTGTAAATATTTCCAGCCCCGACTCCAACTATGAGGCAATGACCAGCAAGTGGCCATCGGTGTGGGTGAAGATCTCATCCAGCTGGATCTGTATCTCACTATACGTGTGGACCCTGGTGGCTCCGCTCGTCCTCATCAACCGCGACTTCGACTGATGAGGCAAAAGAAAGCAAGCTTTAAGCAAACCTTGCCCTTCATCATTGTGAATATCCGCCTATAAACAAAGGGCAAGTTGGTTCTTAATTGTAAATAGCTGCAGCTTGTGCATTCCTGTGTGGTTAATCCTCAGTTTGGGTTTAACTGTTGCATGTAAAGTAGTGTTATTTATTTGTGCTGTATGTTGTTATAAGCGGTCAAAACAATTAGTCAGAATTGAGTTTTTAAGTACAGGATTATTTACATATGCATCCTGAAGAAAGATCTAACTAGAAGTTTAGATTTGCTGTGTCTTTTCATTCCTGACAATATGCATCACATTTAGGATATGATTTCTGAAACATAGCTCATGTGAAATACTGTTTTATTAACACCAGTGTTAGCAGTTTGGTGCATGTTAATGAATTTCCAGGCTTTTAGTTAGGACTGTAAAATGCCACAGTGCTAATCCTTTTGCAACTTGCACAGGTTAATTGAGTTTTGAAGTTTTATTGTATTGGAAATGTTTTTGCACTGATTCATTGCTTTAGAATACAAAGTTAAGATGATATATGTTATAATTTCATATATGTACTTTGCTTCTATGCCATGTAGATGTGTGTTACCAGCCTGCTGGAAGTAATAGTCTAGTAGCTGCTGTTAAGTAACATTATTGGTATTGATGCCTTAGTGTATTTTTTTTTGTCTTTCTGACATGTGCATTGTAATGTATCTTGTCTTAATCATTAAAGGTTTAAAAGCCCCATCACTGTCCTGTGATTATCATAGCCTTTATAAAAAATTTTTTAAAAATAAGCCTGTTTCGATGACATTTCCACTTGGACACAGAAGCAGAAAAATGTGGGACAAAGGCCCACGTCTGACACCTCACCCCATGTCTTTTACTTCCTCTTTCAGTAAATAATACCAGCTCGGCTCAGAGAAAACACCGGGCCAGTACTGTGATCAGCTAATTGCACAAGAGTCCAAAGACAAGTCCAAACATTGTTGACCAACAGAATAAGTATCAGTGACCACTGTATTTATTACACACACCGGAATAGTGTGTACAGGAGGTGTGCATTGGTACTGAGATCCAAGGACAAAAAAAAGTACTGTTTTTACTCTCAACCGTGTGGGACCAGGTGGTCAGATAATGAAAGGAAAAATAAAAGCCATGTTTATTAACATGGATCAGTGTAGCCTACCTTCATGGCTATTACTGCATTGATTCATCTTCAGTATCTGCTTTAGCCTTTTTAGGGTTACAGTGGGTTACTAATTTGTTTATATTTTGGGAAACAAAATAATCTTAAGTTTGGTGAAAATATTAGAGTAGGCATAAACAACCAGAGGACGGGGTGAGATTGCTCAGATTTTCTGCAGGAGCAGGAAGAATGGTCAAGAGTGTCTGTGGAAGAGGGCAGGATGGTCAACAGTGGCCGTGGAAGACGGCAGGACTGGGCAACAGTGGCCGTGGAAGACGGCAGGACTGGGCAACAGTGTCTGCAGGAACAAGCGGTATGATCAAGAGTTCGCATGAGAGGGCTGGATGGTCAAGATTGTTTGCGTAAGTGGGCAGGATTGGTAAAGAGTGTCTGTGAAAGAGGGCTGGCTGGACAAGAGTGTGCTATACTTAGCGGGATGGTTAAGAGCATGTCTGATTGCAGGATTGGTCAAGAGTGTGATTACGATAATGACAGCCCCCATTTCCATGAGTGATGGTTGCTACTATCAGGTAGCTTTCAAATAATACAACCACCAAATCATACAGACTGACACTAATGAAAGTCATTTTAGGCCTTTGCCTTTATAAACAGTTTTCTGATTTTCTGATCAACACAGCAATGATGACAGGCTTGAATTCCCTGCAACTTCTTTAATATCATTATCAAGCTTAGGATATTGAGAACGCATAAAGAGAAAGGCAAATCACTGTACTTTCAGAACATTATTGAACTAATAAGAGTACTGTTATGTACAGAGATCTGAGCGCAGGCACTTCTATACCATGTCACATGACTGTAACCCAAACCAATCTCACAGTCACAGGATTCAATATAAAAAAGGACAAAGAAAACAAAATAAGAAAAGCTACAATCTCATGTAACAAATTTGCTGCGATGTGACCCTCATTTATCCAGGACAACAGTGAACAATGATCAAAAAGCAGATGTGACATAATGGAATGTCAATTCAATGCAACAAGAAATGTACCAAACATTGCCTCAAATAAATAGATAGAATATGTACAAAAAACAAACAAAACAAAACCTGGTCCTTTTCGCTTTTTTCCATCATTAGATATCGAGTTGTGGCGGGCCAGCAGGAGGAAGGTCTGAGTCCAGTTCACACAGATAGAAGAGTGTGGCTTCACTGGCCTCTGCCTCAGTGAGGGGCTCTAGACGGATCATTGAGCTGCGCGGAGCCTCTTCTGTCTGCAAGGATGATTGCAGGAGGTCCACGGGGTCTTCTGTATTTTCCTTCACTGAAGCCTGGTTTAGATCTTCAGGCTGTGGTTCTGCAACCGAGGGGAGAGGACTGCAACCATCCAGGAAGGCCAGCAGGGGACAGCTGGTGTACTGAATCAACTGTTTATCTGAAACAGGAACAATTAAGTTTAAAGGTTCTGTGCTAATCATCAGAAGGTTGAGTTAAAATTCCAGGATTGCCTAAAGAACACTTTTGGTGATACTTTGGTCAAAATTAAAATGTACATAATTTCTTTAAAATGTAGTCAGTTAGCCAATATGTGTTTAGTGTCTGATGTTTGCATCTTTAGTTTTGCCTTGGACCTACTAAGCTTCTAGCGACCAGTAAAACATTCAAACTAAATCCCTCACACACTCGCCTCAAATGGTGTTGCCTATCTGGTTTCTGACAGTGGGCCTCATTTATCAATAATTTATGACGTGTGTAAAGGCTTGTGCAAGCCTAAGCAAACTAAAAATTTCTGCCGGATGTTTTGGCTGGAGTTTCAGAAAATTAGCAATCGATTATTCTTATTATAACTATGGAAGAAATCTGTCTCTACCTTCTAATGAACAAAACAACGTTACATCAGACTAGAGCTAAATTAAGTAAAATAATCCAAATAACTACTCGAGTACAAGTAGGAAGTAGTTTTAGTAGATTTTTTTTAACGAATAATATTGTAGGTCCAATGCACAAATACAAACTAATGTCAGCCACCGAACGTGTGTCAGGGTGTGTAAATGTAATATTGGCCCAATGATCACGTTAATCCTAGACTGTTTAACTCTATACTTGTACTGTATTATGTCTCATTTGTATGTCGCTTACAAGAAAAAAAAAGTGTTGAATGAATACATGTAAATACAAATGCAGGTCCTGAAAGGCCACAGCAGTGCAGAATTAAATATTTTACCCTGCAGTAACCTTTCCAGTTTAAATTCATGACGTAGTTCCTAACTGATGAGCTTATTTGAAATAATATGAAAGATAACAGCCTTTGGCCTTTCACAGCTCAGAGAACCCAGCAGGTCTCACACCTGATGAGGAATATGTTAACAATTACCTGCACTGTATTTCTCAGTCTTGGTCTTAGCAGAAACGTCTCCTCCTTTTGAGTTTGAGCCGGTTTCCTGTGGCAAAGATACCAAGAATATTACAAGGATGAATCGGGTAAGTTGTAATATCGGAAGCACACAGTGACTTGTCATTCATCACTCAGATTAAAGTTCAATTTCCATGCTGCTTTTCAATTTAAAGTTTTTTTCCATGCCGGACTTCGGTTATATGAAAAGCCTAATGGACAGGACTCACTGTATCAGTGCAGGTGATGAAATCATGAGATCTGTACACAATATGAAACTGTGACACTAAGGAAAATGAAAATGAACAGAGAGGTGCTTCTAATGGAAGACAAACATAAGAGATGATTGAGCAGATTTCATCTCATGTCCACCATCCCAGACACAAACCTCTAGAATGCTGGAGTCAGTGGAGAACTGTTTTCCATACAGCATGGCCTGAAAGTCTTCCAAGCTGCAGTCAATACTGTCCAAGTAGTCCATCAGCTCAACTCTGTTCAAGAGATCATATTGTTTTATAAACAATGCCACACCTAGGGCAACTTAGCATTTGGATTCAAGTTAAATTGGTAAAATGTGTTCTACAAGCCTGAAGTAAAAAGAGAGAAGAACCTAATAAGGCAGGTGTTTTCTGCCAACGTCATTACCAGCAAGTCGACTGGCTCCTTTTCTATTGGAGGACTGACCTGTTGTTAAATAGGCATCATGCGAGTTACACACTGCCCCGTTCATATTTTACATAGTGGCCTGTCTTTACTCATTTTGAGCTTCATTTATTAATCTTTCAGTAAAGTTGCGTGTAAATGTTTGCGTAAGCCAAGCTGAATAAAAATTTTCCACGGGATTTACAAAAGTTTTGGAAATGCCGATGTCCTTCATATTCCCATGCGTATGTTGATCACCTGTGAAGTGCAACGCGTATTCCAGATACAGCTTTAAAAAAAAAAACTCAATAAAAGTGCCCAGACAGCTGGCAGCACAAAATGAACAAGTATGGTAAAGGCAGAAGTGGAAGTTATTTTGACTCACTTCTATGCCAAAAAATATATTTAGTAATTATATAATATAATTTATTATAATAAGCGAGTGCTAAATATTCCATCAGCTTATGGCTACGCACGGACCGACCGGCCCATTTATACAGCTGCATTTCTTTTCTTACAATTGAATGATTTGTTTTATTTGTTTTAATTTCTGGGTTTGCGTGGCTTGCTTTCTTTTTCATTTTCCTTAATTCATGCCAATAATATAAAATGACTGCTTTTTACAAAATTAGCTTAATGGTATTCTTAGTCCCTGACCTAGTGAACTAGCATGAGGATGTGTTTTTGATTGAGAGTCCAATCCTACTACTACTGGGTTGAGAACTATACCGTTAAACAGGTTTACTGGTTTTCTGAACAAGCCCTGGCTCCGGAGAAGGTGAGAAGGTGTATAAAAGCTACCTCAAATGGATGCAGTCTTTTTCTGACTTACTTGCCCAAAAGGTTAATGTTCTGAGAAATGGTGCCGCTCTCATTGAGGATGGAGTCCATCATCTTCACAGGGTCCTCCTGACTCAGAACTGAACAATGGTTTAACTGCAAGGCACTGCAGGTTGGTTGGATGTTGAAGGGGCTTCTGGATGTTTCGCCTTCAGCTTGAAGAGTAGGGTCTGTTGGTATCTGTCCATTTGTGCTCACCTTTTCTGTGGTCTCGCTGTTGTCACAGTCTACCTCAATTATTTCAACATCCCTACAGAAATGTACAGGTGCATCTCAAAAAATTTGAATATCATGGAAAAGTTCATTTTTTCCCCGTAATTTTAATTCAAAAATGGGAACTTTTATATATATATATATATATATATATGTATGTATGTATGTATGTATATATATATATATATATATATATATATATACTAGGTTCATTACACATAATGTGAAATATTTCAAGACTTTTTGTTTTGTTTTAATCTTGATGATTACGGCTTACAGCTCATGGAAATAAAAAATCCAGTATCTCAAAATATTAGAATAAACAATTTATAATACAGCAATGTCGACCTTCTGACAAGTATGTTAATTTATGCACTCAGTACTTGTTAAGTTTTACTATTCTTGCAGAACCAGCCACAGTTCTTCTGGAGACTTTAGCACTTGCTACTTATTTTTGCAGCAAAACCCAGCAGCCTTCATTGTGTTTTTTGTTTGAAAAGTGTCTCTTACGTAATATGCTGCTTTCTTTAATGACATACAAACATTTTTCTGTATCATTTCATTTTGTGCTAGAAAACTAATGTTTGGGAATCTAAAATGTTTTTTTGTACTGACTTGATAATGTAGAAGTCATAAAATAAAAAATCTATAACAAAGTTTGTACTAAAAAAATTAAAAATAAATCTATTGCACAGTACTGTACATTTATAACAGATGTGTTTGACAGATTTACTTATTTTATGTGTGACTGAATGGTATAAATAAGCAACAGGCAGACTGTCACTTATTTTTTTAATGAAACACAGAGCTGCAATTTCAACAACTGTGACAACTAAAATTGTAATTTTTTCAATTTTATGTGGGTATGACAATGAGTAGTAGCTTTATTTCTAACTTCCCATTTTAAACGAAGTAACACATCTATGACATCAATTAGAGCGACATCCACAGCATGTAGCTTGCCAGTGTAAATGAAGCGTAGATACGTGTTTATTTACTTGAGATATACTGAGATATAAAAACCCTCGACTTATGCTGTCCATATTGTACTAAGTACTCTCTAACAGGAATTTAGCTTGATGGTATTCCTAGACTCTGAGGATATGTTTTTGATGGAGACATCTTCTGTAATTCTCGATAAAGGTGTCTGCCAAATGCAGTAAGTGTAAAAAGATAAAGAGCTGCACAGTGATTAGGAAAAAAATCAAAACACACACATATATATACAGCTTACCCCTCATCTACCACTCTCGTTGTGTCCACTGTGACTTCTGCGTCTTCGTTCGTGATATCACAGATGACGACATCGTCGGCAACGTCAGTGTTGTTCTTCGGACCACTGACTGCAGACTGAGAGAGAGAGAGAGAGAGTGAGAGAGAGACAGACAGAGACCGAGTGATTAACAGGATGATTCGACAACCAACAGTTCAAATTTAGCTATATTATGTAGCTAAATTAATATATACATGAATCAGTTTTCAATCAATGTTAAAATAACAATGATTCTTGTGACTTAAAGCATATGCAGGTACAAGTCTGAAATCTGAAAGCGTACAATATGGATCTGTTTAAAACCTTATATTAAGGCTAACTGTTATTTTGCATTTGCAGAGACAATTCATTCCTGGAAGAGTCTCCAGTTCTCATGGCCCAGTGTTTTACACAGTTAAAATCATTATCAAGGCTCGTGCCACTTCAACTGCATAATATGAATATAGCACAAGACTGTTTGGTGGATGAATACATACGTTGCTGTGGTCCACTGGTTCCTCGTAGATCTTGGAAATGAATTTTGACTTCTTTCCATTGCTGCTCAATAGCAGAGATCTGGTTGTGACGGTGAGAAAAAAGAGAAATAAACCAGGACTCTAGATATAGTACAGATACTAAAAAAAGAAATCACGTGTATAAAAGGAACTAAAACATATAAACGGATATATATAAAAAAAAAAAACTAAAGCTACCTCTTGCGTTTCAAGTTCAGCACACGGTTATTCTGGACCAGTGTGAGGATGAACTGCACAAGCTAACATGAAAGAAAAGAAAGAAAAACATAAACATCATGCACTTCATCAAATCAAGCATTTTGTAACAATTTCCAACAATTTTCGATTGTATTTGATGTACCTCTTTTATAGCGTGTTGCTGTTGCGCATGCTTCTGCCTGAGATCTGACATCTCCCTCCACAGAGCCTCGTTCTCGCTGAACAAAACGACGACAGAAAATGGAATAAGAGAGACGCTCATTATTATTATTATTATTATTATTATTATTATTACTACATCATGGTACGCATGTGCAACAATACTTGGAAATGCATGGAGAGATTCAACATTACAAAAAGTTTATTTACCGTTTCAAAGTGGCCAGCCTGGCGTCCATGTTTTCCTGTTTGTCGTGCACAGTTTGAACACTAGACAAAATTTTGGACAGATCCTCTTGCCTCAGTTTGCTGTCTTCTGGTCTGGTATTGGACACCTAATATAGAGATGGAACGTTTTGACACAGATTAAGTGCACAGTCTGTAAAACCTACATAATGCAGTTTGAGTACATAAATTCATTCTTTGCATCAATGAGGGGGGAAAAAAAGTACAGAGTACAAGGACCTTCATATTTCCTAACATTTGAAAACATCAATAAGACTATGGAGGGGGTACTGAGAGGCTAGGGCAGGGAACAATATTTAGTAAATAAGGTCATTTATGGAAGGACTCTCCAGTGTCAGTGCATGTAAGCCAACTATAACTAAACTGGTTAATAACCAAGAACCTAATATAATCCATTTTCATACATTAGATATGCTGAGCCAATATCAAGCGTCACCAGACATAGTTTGTAAATTAATATTAACTCTCTCATAACCTCCATGAATTCCAACTCAACTCTAACACCCCAAACCAACCTTTCTCTTTATATTCTCCAGTAAATCGTCTCGGCCGTTCCGAAAGTAAGGATGCTGGAATTCAACCGGACCATCCCGCTCTTGCTTCACTATGCCGGTGTCAATGTGCATCACCTTGCGAAAGCCATCTGTGAAAAGAAATCAAACTCAATTTTATTATATTTTTTTGCCTGAATTACAGACAAAACAAAGGGATCATGTAATTACAATGTACACTAAGAGAATTCCCTTACACATGTTCAGCTGTCGGACAAAACTGGCCATGTTATTGTGCTTGAAAAACTTTGGCAGGATTTCTTTCGCGAACCGTTGCTCATCCAGCACAAGGAAACTGTTACCCTCCTGTAAGAAAGGAAGATCACGTCTATTAGTAGCAATTCAAATCTACACAGCCAGGTCCACACTTGTGTTATACAATTCCTACAAATTTCATCAGTACCGTAAACATGCCCTGATGCATGCTTTTCCTCATTCTTAGTAAAATAAAGAATGATGCCACCGCTACCCTACGTGTTTGCTTTAAGCCTGTTTAACACCATGCGATTACAGTGCCTTTTAAGATTATTACTCAACACACTGTACGATATGTAAGATTTTACAGTGAACCTTCTAACTTTAGACCTGAGATTAAAATTTACTACTTTTGCTAACGTGCAGAAAACAGACTCTCATAAACAGAAACATTCGTCAAAGTGAGCTCGATGATGCTATTCTGTCCATTAACATGTTTTGTCATTGCCACTGTAGAGTTTGTAGTTGTCCCGTGAGTTTTTGTGTCATCCTATGCCGTCCTCCTATTAGTGGATTTTTGACGAGTGCTGTAGCAGCGTCCACACACTGAGACATCAATAAAAAATATCTCACACTGCCAGAACTTTGCGTTTGGGTGCAGTGGCATTAAATCGCCTGCTGGTGACCACGTCACGTGACCCGTTCTAAGACTACTCATTTCAACTCTTAACCGTGGAATTCTTTTATGACGTGCAATTTTTTGCCTGCATCAGAATTAGAGGTCGACCGATTGATCGGTTTCGCCGATTAATTGGCACAGATAAATGGCAAAAATCCACGCTGATAGTTTTTCCTGGTTGTGTCCATTGCGGAAGGGTCCGCTGTCATTATACGGTACGAGAGCGGCATCTAGAGGCAAAATAAAAACTATCACTGACAAATTTTGTTGTGTTATTTGAAGTGTTTTTTTTTTTTTTTAATTGCTTTTGGATGTCTCTATTTTTATTTCTTATTTGGAGTGTTATTTTTTGGTTCATCTGTATTTATATCTTTTATTTACTTTAATATGTATTAATAGTTAATACATATTAATATTTATTTCATTTAAAAAAGTACAGTACATTTTCATGGTACAGTCAGCACCGTTTATTCCTGTAATAAAGTTCAGCAATATTTTTCTTTCAGTGTTATGTTTTCATTCAGTCTCAATCATATCGACAGGTTCCGCCCAACTGAGTTATCGGTAAAATTGGTCAACCTCTAATCAGAATTGGCCTCCATGCAAAAGATGAAGAACGAAGATTTTAACGTTTCACGACAGTTAAAAAAATAAATAAATAAACAATCCGCTATATAGGGTACAAAGTCAACAAAGTGAGCAAGCAGTAATGAGTAAATAAGGTCATGTTAATCATTAATAAATGATCAGAATGAGCACAAAGTTAAATTACTGATTTACATATGATAGAAATGTAGAAATCCCAGTATTAAATATCACATCGCTCTTGGCTGTTATATCAGGATAATGGTAACTATCCATGAGTAAGCCATTATTAATATTTAGGATCGATTGTATTTCCGTGTGCGTTCACATATGCAGTATTTAATCTGTTTTCGGACAACCGTCTGAGCGAGCTTGTCTCAATCCCAAACTTTCCTATTTCTCATATTCTCTAGTTTGATCAAACTCTATTTCATTCAATTCTATGTGTCTTCATGTAACACGCTCTGATATGCAAATGAGCCGAATGAATATGTAAATTAGTTTATTGCGTAACTAGTTTCTTAGCTAGGTAATACATTTTCCTTGCAATGCAAAAACGATGACTTGGTTAGCCATAAGACAGCAAAATAAATTCAACAACAACAACAACAATAATAATAATGAGGACACTTTTATTGTGCGTGTGTGCCGTTAGCTAGCTGGCCTGTGTTAGCTACCGCAATACAAACAAACATCATGTAAACAACCGTTACTGGCTAAACGAGCTAACAGAAAAAATATTTGCGCCGAATGCAATGGACTAGATAACCGATGTTAGTAGATAAATATGTCGTATTGTTTAGCTAGCAGCTAACAATGCTACAGCTAACGGTTAAGTTGCTCTCCTCAAAGCACGTTTTAATCTAACCTGACTCCAGCAAATAAATTCATTAGTGTCAGAATCTTCCACCAGAGTCCACAGCTTGGTGAGAAATGCAGGAACATTGGAGTTGTGTTTCATTTTGTTCGTCGAACAGAAAAAAAAATCCCGTGTTTTATTAGCAGGCTAGTTCTTTTTCTTTAAGGACAAAAACACTAGCAGCAGGGAAAATAACGACGCACACATTGACACCACTTCCTGTTCACATTTGGATGCGATGTGATTGGTTAGCCGCGGAGTGACGTCAGCGATGCGTGTAGTCCGCACGTGTAGGTTGTGCAACTGGTCTTGACTCTGCACTGGCGTCGGGTGAAGTCGAGTGATTGAGCAGTTTTCAGGTCACCTCTGCGATTCGGTGTCGTACATTTTACGATGTTTAAGCCATACAGTTAGAAACTACAGACTTTGCTGTAATACCTTTCTCTTTTGCATACAGTGGGTATAGAAAAGAATCACCTCCCTTTAAAATAATCACATTTTGTTGCTTTTCAGCCTGAAATGAAGACGGACACAGTTTTTGTTTTATCCAGCTGTATTTACTCAGTGCAACTTATAACATCCAAGTGAAAGATATAACACCAACAAAAAGGAAAAAGGATCACCCCCTTGCTTTAATTTGCCTTAATTTTTTAAATTACAGCCTTTATTCTGTTGGGATATGTCTCTATTAACTTTGTACATCTAGACTGTGCAATATTTGCCCATTCTTCTTTGCAGAACTGCTCAAGTTCAATTAAATTTGATGGTGACCGTTTGTGGACTGCAGTCTTCAAGTCATTCCACAGATTTTCAATGGGGTTTAAGTCTGGGCCCTGACCAGGCCATGCAAGGACATTCACCTTTTTCTCCTTCAACCACTGTGTGGTCAGTTTTGCTGTGTGCTTTGGGTCATTGTCATGTTGGAAGGTAAACCTTCTTCCCATTGACAACTTTCTGGCAGAGGGCCGCAGATTTTCCTCAAGAATTTGACACTGTTTTGCCCCATCCATTTTCCTTCTATCCTGACAAGTGCTCCAGTCCCTGCTGCAGAGAAACACCCCCATAGCAGGATATTACCACCTCCATGCTTTACTGTAGGAATGGTGTTATTTGGATGGTGAGCTGTATTGGATTTCTGCCAGACATATCGTTTGGTGTTGAGGCCAAATGATTCAATTTTCTCAATTATCTCATCTGACCATAACACCTTTTTCCATGTGGCCTTCAAGGTGCGTTCATGTGGTCTTTCTTGAGGAGTGGCTTTTTTCTTGAAACCCTCCCATACAAGCGACATGTGCCTGTCCACAACTTTATCCCGGAGATATTTTGACAGTGCCTTGACACCCATAGTTGATTGTTTGCTTCAGTTGCACTACAAAATGCTCCAGGAAAGCTCTTTTCATGCTGAGCTAATCAAAATGACCACAGCTGATCACAGTCGAAAGTCAAATGGCTTTGTGTGCCATTGAGAAGGTGATTAGCTACACCTGATTGAGTTTACAAGTCATTTTTAGGAGAGGGGTGATACTTTTTCCAACTCAGTGATTCTGTTTTTTTTTTGTTTTTTTAAAAAATTTTTTTATATTTTTTTCTGACATGTTGGTGTTATATCTTTCACTTGGATGTTATAAGTTGCACTGAGTAAATACAGCTGGATAAAACAAAAACTGTGTTTATCTTCATTTCAGGCTGAAAAACAACAAAATATGATTAATTTGAAGGGGGGTGATTCTTTTCTATACCCACTGTATATCACAATCAAATGGAAGGTTGTAGTATTTTAGTGAAAATAGAGAAAACCACTTTTTATCACATTTTAGTCACCAGTAGGCGTTCCTACTACTGGTTGCCATAGTAACATTTATCAGTGGGTGGAGCAACTAGCATTCCACTTTTGACAACAAACCAGTTTTCTTGCTGCTAAAATGAAACATCCTGGAGGGAGAGCGTTTATCTATAAAATTCACCAGTGTATCATGTTCTACATGATGATTGCGTCCATCTATCTGCTGCAAAAGCGCCAGCTGTCTGGACTGTCTGGGTCCATGAAACAATTCAGACTCGCAGGCAGCATGGCAGATCATGGATCACTCATGTCTTCACTCCGATTGGTAGTTGCCAGAGGTGGACAGTAACGAAGTACATTTACGTGAGTACTGTATTAAGTACACTTTTTGAGTATCTGTACTTTACTTGAGTATTATTTTTTCTGGAAACGTGTGACTTTAACTTCACTACATTTGAAAGACAAATATCGTACTTTTCACTCCACTACATTTCTATCACGGTCCTCGAGTTGAAAGTCGTTACTATGTAGCAGCTCTGAAAATCAGTGGATGATCTTTTTTTCTTCTCTAAAACGTGATTGGTTTTTTGCAGGTGACAGACAGCCTATCAGTAATCACTCTTGTAGGGTCACGTGTCATGAAGTTCAATGATTTCCCAGCATTTTTTGAACACTGATCAGTTGGCAAAATGGAAGAAGACAGTTGCTTGGCACAGTGCGCGCACCCATGGCCATACTTAAAAAGTATGTTCCAGTTTTCTGAAAAGGTCAAAGATTCTTTTCGTTTTAAATGTTTGCTTTGTTTGCCTAAAGCAAAGCAAATCACAGCCTTCAACCTGCAGAAGCATATTGATGTATGTAAACTTTTAATTTCTTGTGAAAGCTTGAAATTGTCTGTGCTTTAGAGCTAAAGTTTCAGTATGAAGTATGGTCGGTCAAATGATTTATGGATTTGCCCACCAAGTTGTCATAGCCTTGTGGATACACCACTTACGCATAGGTAAGGTTTGACAATTACGTTAGTTAGCATACAAAAGTGTGAATTCAAATGTAAATGAGTTTAAGAGTCAAATAAGTTAATATCTTGTAATTTTTATAGTTCTTTTTGTTACCTTGCATAATTACTATAGTTACATGTAGAGCTACACGATTAATCACTAAAAGATTGCAATCTCGATTCAAACACCCACACGATCGCTTTCCTAAATGATAACGATTCGCCTGTCTATTAAACCTTTGACAAAAATCACACTGGAACATTCAGATCTGCGTTGGTGCTGCCGCTGAGCCACAGAGAGAGCAGTTATCATTTCTATAGGTTTTGTAACATTCTAAAAGCTCTTTATTCCACAGATACTACAAGCTAGTCAGTGTATTCAGTAGGTTGCTTCAGAGGCATAAGGTATTGTAAGTATTACATACAACAATGCAACAATAATAAAACAATGCGTTGACATAAAAAAGGAAATTTACTTTTGATACTTAAGTACTTTTAAAAGCAAGTACTTCTGTACTTTTACTTACATTTACATTTACATTTGTAGCATTTAGCATTTTACTTAAGTAAAAATCTGTCTTTACAACTTTCACTTGTAATGGAGTAATATTTGACCAGTTATATCTGTACTTTCACTCAAGTAATGTACTTTGTCCACCTCTGGTAGTCGCTGCACCAAGTCACTCCAAATTTGCATAAAGTTATACTTTTCTCAACTTTGTCGCATCGCTGGACACGCCCACATCCAGTTGCCAATGGTCGCTGCCACTCATGCTGCCGGAAGTCGCAAGCTTTCATTGAAAATGAATGGTCTCCTGTCGCTTTGAACGTACCTTTAAAGATTTCATTTACATTCCACTGTAATCTCATTTACTTATGGAGAAACAAATTTTAAGCAATTATAAGTTTGAAATAGGAAATGAGTCTCACTTTGATAATCAGCATCCACATAATCTCACATCAGCCAAATAATCATCTCCTTAGTGGACAGATCTCTGTTCATGCCAACATTGGTGGGGAAACAGTCGCTGAGTCATTCACTTACTTGTGTTGGTTAAATTGTTATTAATCTTTTTTTATTAGATCACCTAATCATTTTAAACTTGTCTGCCGTCGTCTACAGAATGCGTATAAGTGCACCTCTCTGTTTTGTTGATGATGTGACTGGAGCATCTCAGGAGCATCACTGACATTTTGACAGCTGATACCTGATTACAAACTGAATTATGTCCATTCACTACATCGCGTAGTTTTTTTTGTCTGTGCGTGTGTATGTGTGTGTGTGTGTGTGTGTGTGTTTTTGTTTTTTCAGTTGTGTTCACAGAATTACCTGATCAGCAAGATGAATGGAAGAGGGAAGACTGGTGGAGTTCACAGACTCCTCCATAATGGCTAGTACGCTGAGCATGCTGGTACCAACGCTCAGGTCTACTAGGCCGCCATGTCATCAGTGGGGGATTAGTTCAAATGGTAGAGTGCTCGCTTTGCTTGAGAGAGGCAGTGGGACTGATGCCCGCATCCTCCAAACAACCTTTAAGAAATTTCCCTCTTTGATGAATAAAGACTAATCTTAGCTATCCAGCGACTTGATCAAAGCTTGACATTCACTGTGTTAATAAATCACACTTACGTAGTATTGTTTTCTTGTTTTTGGCCATTCTTTTTGGCAGATCTCAATCTCAGTGACTTGATTTGTTTGGATGCTCCCAGTCTCTGTAACATCACTTCAAAATATTGGTGGCCTAATTTTCACTCTGATGTACAGAAAAATGTTTATACTATGTTGTCTGTGCCTAAGCTAGGACCAGTGCTATTCAGTTAGTGCAGAGTATAGGCTAGATTACAAAAACAATGTGAGGAGATGTTTGATCAACAAACTCAAAACTTTGGAACTTATACCTTTTAGTAGATGTATTTTAATTTCCTTTGCAAGTGAAAGAAGTTAAAATAATCATGAAACTTACTATATAACTGTATTATGAAGCATTAGAGGGCAGCATGGTAGCGCACCAGGAAGCACTGCCATCTCACAGCTCAATAGACCCTGGTTTGATCCTGAGCTCTGGACCCTGACCAGGTTAAAGTGGTTAGTGAAGAGGAATGTATGAATACATGTTGTTGATATATTTTACTGAGAGATAGCTTTTGGGTAACAGCTATGTTTATGGGTCTGCACCTTACACCCTTGGTTTGGAAGGGCAGAAATATAGTAGTCAGACCCCTAAAACAGCACCACCTAGCACAGTGAAAGCATCATTACATAAAATAAACACTAGAGCGCAGCATTGGATAATAAACATTTTCAATAAGCAACCGCCTTCAACCGTATATCAGTTTAAGTTGAGGTATTTGCCAATTGTAGAGTGTGATGGCTTCTAACTAGTTCTTATCTGCTACTTCTCCACCATTAAACTAGAGTACATTTACCTAAATTTTTACTTTGATAATACGGCATAAGCACATCAACAGTAAGTTTTCTAGACCCATGCAGATGCCCCAGAGTTGCCATGTCTTTATATATTTACACCCCCCAGATAAATAAAAAAAAAATAAAAACAGTTTTCAACAAATTTCTGTGGAAAACCTAAAGTCTAGTCCATTGGTTAAATGCAGTGCCTTTATTTTACATCACTCTTTCATTCATCCCCAGTAAGCGCTTTATCTTGGTCAGGGTTCCAGTGGATCAGGAGCCAGAGCACAAGGAGGCGATACACCCTGGATGGGATACCAGTCCTTTTCACCATACACACATGTATCACAGGTACAGGGCAGGGGGGCACGGTGGGGGCACGGCGACTTATTGGTTAGCATGTTTGCCTTGCAGCTCAGCGGTTGGGGTTTCAAATCCTGCCTCCACCCTTTGTGTCTCCCCATGCTTTGGGGGTTTCCTCCAGGTACTCTGGTTTCCTCCCAAAGTCCAAAGACATTGGTATTTCCAAATTGTCCGAAGTGTGTGCATGGGTGTGCGAGCGTGCCCTGTGATGGGTTGGCTTCCCATCCAGGGTGTCCCCTGCCTTGTGCCCCGACTTCCCTGGGATAGGCTCCAGGCTCTCCTGTGAGGATAAATGGTATGGAAAACGGATGGATGGAGGTACAGGGCAATTTAGCCTAACTGAATCACCTACTGGTATGTTTTTTGGGAGGTGGAAAGAAACTGGAGAACCCATGTAGGAAACTTCATGCAAACATATGGAGAACATAGAGATCAAACCAAGGACCCTGGAGCTGTGAAGCAACAATGTTACCTGCTGTGCCACAGCACTGCCCACTTTACTTTGAGCAGCTAGTGAATCTTTTGCATGTAATCCTATAGGAAGTGGCTGCAATATAAAAAGCTCTGCTTCCTGAGTTTTGCTGCCTGAGTTTTGCTCCCGTCCAATCAGGTTGCAAGTTGGGAGCCAAGCAAGAAAAATAAACATGGAGAACAAAGTGCCAGTGAAAAGTTAGTCTTGTTCACTGAGCAAATATGAGGAGATTTATGACAAAATATTTTATTACCAATCTTACAACGTTGCAATATAAGTAAAAATGATTTTCTGGTATAATGTGATGCCCCACTTTAACTGTGATGGCATACAGTCAGGTCACACCAGCAGCTCCTCTTGTCTTAATTTTCTGCCATAGAAAAGAGAAGGCACACAACCTCCTCATCCCCAGAGATTTAAAAAAAAAAAAAAACTCTATTACTGATAATAATACATCTAATCTAGATAACAAAGTTAGTTAGTTAGCTGATATTAGCTAGGACTAGTTGTTATAGTTAGTGTTTGGGTGCGTCTCAATCAGCTCCCTAGTTCAGTAGTCAGGGCACTGATCAGGGAGTCGGCCATTTTAAGGGCTGTCTCAATCGTAAAATCCTTCCAGTGCACTGGAACGTTCGCTCCTTAAAAAACCCCACAATGCACCACAAAAACCAAGGAGCATCAGTGCTCACTATGTTCCCTTATCGAAAGTGACATCATATTATCTGAAACCTCTCAGCTAGAAAAAAAAAATGGCGGACGAACTCTCAGCCAACTTCGTCTACAAATGTAAGCAGCTTGTTATCGTTGTTGTACCGTAAGCATTTGATGTTCTATGTATGGTTTATTTGAGTCTGACGAGTTTTAAGTGTTTAATGATTTTTAAAAAAAAATCCACTAGCTAGCCTACAATCCTGCTTGAAGTACCATGACAGAAATGCGTGTGATTAAGCTAGCAAATTTTTGTCAAAGATATCGTTCCTACCTGTTGTTGATAAATGCCAGTGGTGACGTTTTACAACGCGACAATGTAGTCATGTCACTGGAAACTGAGTCATCAGTGTCCCAATGTGTGGTGAGCCAGGGTCCTTACCAGTGCCCGAACTCATGTACACGATATACTGATTCAACACCTAGGGAGCTAGGGAGCTGATTGAGACGCACCCTATGTGTTGCATGAACCACTTTTTTCATTTGAGCACAAAGGCACTCTGAACAACACTTTTGTCTGAGCAAAAAAAAAAGAAAAAAAAAAGGCAAGTGTGAAAGCTATCTTAATCATCAAGGCCTTCATGAAATGCCTTTGCTGTGTTAGAAGAAAGAAACACACAAATCTCTGTAGGCTCTCTCAGGAGTTTGACACCCCAGTCCTAAAAGAGCCCTGTTTTGTTCTGTTTTGTTCTGACTAACCCCTTCCCAGAAAGAGGTGTCCAGATGTCCACAGAGAACTCACTATTTACCTAATTTAATAAAGCTTAACTCAATTTAACAAAGCTTAAAGAAGAGAACTGTGAGACCATTAGCACTATGCACGGCTGTACAGTTGAAATGTGTGTGAGGACAACGAGGTTGACAAGTGCACAGCTAATCAGGACAGACGGTAATATTACATCAAAAGATGTCACTGAGTCCTTTTTAAATGGCTGTAATTAGGACGTTCTTAGACTCTCAGGCAGAGAGATTATGGACATGAGGATTGGAGTGAATTAGGATGGGAGAGGGGATTTTCCAGGTAAAAAGAAAGGTACCATTCTTCAGTTGACTTTTTTTTTTCCCCCAAATATTCTCTAAGACAGTGGATGAGAAAAATATTTGGTTTCTAACAATTTACTGAAATGCCGCTTGTTGCTGAAAAGTGCAAGGATTACTGTAAAGCATACAGTATATACTGTAGATGTGAATCACCACAGGGATCTGTATTTGTATCTGACTAAATGACTCACTCTCTTAATGATTCACTGGCTTTCTGATTCACTCCTCACTCATTCACTTACTCATTCACTCTCATTTATTCACTGACTCACTCACTGAATCAGTGACTTGTTCACTCGCTCATTCACTCACTTACTCACTCACTCCCTCACTCACTCACTCACTCACTCACTCACTCACTCACTCACCCATTTACTCTCATTTACTCAATGACTAACTCAATGACTCACTCACTCAATCACTGACTTACTGATTCACAGAACAGCTTCAACTCTGGGATGTTGGTGGGTTTCCTCACACACTGCTTGCTTCAGGTCCTTCCACAACATTTCTAGGTCAGACTTGGCCAATCCAAAACATTCACTTTATTCTTCTTTAACCATTCTTTGGTAGAACAACTTGTGTGCTTAAGGTCGTTGTCTTGCTGCATGACCGACTTTCTCTTGATATTTAGTTCATGGACAGTTGTCCTGACATTTTCCTTTCGAAATCACCGGTATAATTCAGAATTCATTGTTCCATCAATGATGGCAAGCCGTCCTGGCCCAAATGCAGCACAACAGGCCCAAGCCATGATACTTCCACCACCATGTTTCTCAGATGGGATAAGGTTCTTGTGCTGGAATCTAGTGTCTTCCTTTCTCTAAATATAACACTTCTCATTTAAAACAAAAAGTTCTATTTTGGTCTCATCTGTCCACAAAACATCCTTCTGCCTTGTCTATGTGATTGTTAGCAAACTGCAGAAGGGCATCAGTGTTCTTTTTGAAGAGCAGTGGCTTTCTCCTTGCAACCCTGCCATGCACACTATTGTTGTTCAGTGTTGTGCTAATGGTGGACTTATGAACATTAACATTAGCCAATGTGAGAGAGGCCTTTAGTTGCTTAGAAGTTACCCAGGGTTCCTTTGTGACCTTGCAGACTATTACACGTCTTGCTCTTGGAGTGATCTTTGTTGGTCGACCACTCCTGGGGAGGGTAACAATGGTCTTGAATTTCCTCCATTTGTACACAGTCTGTTCGACTGTGGATTGGTGAAGTCCAAACTCTTTAGGAAACCGGAGTATCCGGAGGACACATTTGTTTAATTGGGATCTCGTTGTCTACTTGTAGGACTTGTGTGAAAATCTGATGATGTTTTAGCTCATATTTAGGCAGAAATGTCGAAAATTCAAAAGGGTTCACAAACTTTCAAGCACCACTGTACTCAGTGAGCCACTCACTGGCTCAGTCACAGAATCCCTGCCTTGCTGATTCACACACTGTCTCACTCACTCACATTTATTCACTGAATCACTCAATGACTCACTCACTGAATCACTGACTTTCTGATTCACTCACTCATCCACTCCATGCACTCACTGACTCCTTCACTGAATTAATGACTTTCTGAATTAGTCATTCACTCATCCATGCACTCATTCAATCTCATTTGCTCAAAGAGTTACTCAATGGCTCACCCACTTAATCACTGCCTTCCTTTTTCACCCAGTCACTCATCCATTTACGTATTCATTTTCATTTACCCTATGAGTCACTCACAGACTCCCTCACTGAATCACTGAATCACATCTGCTAATTTACTCATCATTTAATGCAGTTTCAAAATGCAGTTTCAAATTCAGTCAATTTTGACCCTCAAGGAAATACTGTTAAGACAAAACGACATGCTGGACATGTTCACTGGGTTCCTGACATATGACCTGTACATAATTTTTCATCATTTTCCTTTCTTTTGACATCATGAAGATAAACAACTTCACAATAAGTCCTGCCATTCTGGAACTGTGGTGACCACAACAGTCATATCTAAACAGTTATATACACAATGACGGAAAACCTACTGACTGTTACAAAGTACTGACACTGGAGACTCCTTCCATAAATGTTAAATAAATGTCTCCTCACAGAAAAATTCACCATATTAACAATTTTAGGTTTTTCTTAATTAAAAAACAACACAAACGCTATTTATTATATAGCTGCTTATTTGCACGGCTCTGTATAACTCACTGTGAATTAGCTGCTGATATAGAAATGATAATGACAAAGATAATGATTACAACATGCACATTAATATAAACCTGTGATTTAAATTACAGCCAACACTCTGTCAGAGCTGCTGTCATAGAAAATTAACTATGCTAATCAGAATGGAGAATTCAACAGCGCTGTGCTATTAAAGGGTTTATGTGAGGTAACATTTAATGTTTTTAAAGCAGGGGTCATCAGGTTCAAGTCTGGATGGCTGGAGTCCAGCGCTGGTCACTAATATTATACACATTATAAATCAAACCTGGTCATTTACTAGTTAGCTTAATCGGGTGTCTTTGAGGGAAACTCACTAAACTATGCTGACCATCTGGCACCAGAAATGCTGACTCCTGCTTTAAATACTTAAAACCCCAGATTCCTCTCACTGCTGCTGTAAACGATTCTTGCTTACTTTTTCTAGAATGTTGCCATATCCGTAAAAAAAATAAATAATAAAAATTGCTTATCGGTTAATGGACTGCAGAAATCAACCAACAATATGATTCCTCTTTGGTTTTCTTTGAGTAGTGTACTAGACTCACTACTCACAACTCAGTATGGTTCAGTAATCAGAAAAATACACGCAAACAGAACGTGGACTAGTCACTAATATGTGTGAAATAAGTTGCACTGTAGACTGATTTTTGTATCTTTACAGCAATAAAGCTTTTATTGAAACATTCTTTAATAATGCCCACTTCTTGGACAAGCCAACGTGTGTTTAGGTATTGGTTTCAGAGCCGCATACTCACTTTCTGACTCACTAGCAAAAAAGAAAAAAAAAAGGGCTGGAATGAATCGATATTTTCCGTTGGATGCAAAACTTGGACACTCGTTTTATTGTTGTAGTTCTCTCTCATTATTTGATTAATCTTGAAGTCTAAGACCAAGACCAAAACAAAAAAAGATATATATATGTATATATATATTACTTAGTCAAATTATTATTATTATTATTATTATTATTATTATTATTATTATTATTATTATTAATAATAATAATAACAACAACAACAACAACAATAATAATAATAATAATTTATTTCTTGTTAAACTTAACAATCAGACACATTTAGATAAGGAATGCTGGTGTAGAAGGCATGTATTTGGCCAAGGACAGAGTTTTTACTGCTGCTTCAAACATCTCTGATTAAGTCAAACTGAAGAAACTGAATGGGCCTGTATTAACCAGATTAGCATTTCTATATTACTAATAAGAAATGATCTAACCAAAGAAGAAACCGTAACACAGTCACATTTGGATGTCAAATACATTTGTTTCCTCTAGTTTGAGGAAGTTTTTTTTTTTTTTTTTTTTTTTTTTTTTAAAGAGAGCATTAAATCCACTTCTTCTCCTTCAGCTCAATGAGACTTGGAAACAACTGGAGACAACATACAAGCCAAAATCCATAAAAGATGTGTGTGCACATTTACGCTCATGTAAAAGAGCTCAGAGCCTGAGAAAATGGAGTTGCCTTGCGAACAAGCACCCGAGATCAAATTCTGAGGATGTTGATGGATTGTCAGGGCAATTGGGTCATTCTTTCCTTTATGATAATGAATACATGAGAAAAAAAAAAAAACCCATAGGTGTCTGCTTATTAGGATTTGTATGACACTCAGATTTGCTTGAGGATTGAAGTTTATTTTATTTTATTTTATTTTATACCACAGTTTTGCTGAATTCTCAGTTCTGATTGGTCAGAAGCTTCTGGTTTTCATCAACATGACACACTGAGTTTGTTTGCCTTATTGACTTCAGGAGGAAGAAAAAAAAAAGAGTGGCTGGCGAAGGAACGACTGTTTATAGCTCTTAAAATGTTAGTGATGACAGGAACTAACTTGTGTTCCACAATAAATAGTTAACAGTTTGGCATGTCATTCCATGATAAATGAAAAATTGTAATCATTGGCAAACTGCTGTGGTGTAAGAGGAATAAAACACTTCGAAACATCTTGTTATAAGAAATAATCAATCTATGTCTTTGAACTGGGGGAGGAAACTAGGGTACGAAACCCCTGAAGCACGGGGACAACATCCAAACTCCGTGCACACACAGCAGAGGTGGGATTCGAACCACCAATCCCCGGAGATGCGAGGCAACTGTGCTAACCACTAAGGGCTCAGCTCATCTATGTGGCAAAATGTTGATTCTGGAAGTTACCGAATTAACACTGGGCCTCATTAAAATGTTTAAAACGTTTTCACTTTATATTGCAGCCAAAGAGCTTTATATCAAATTCTAATCTGTAAATCTGTAAACATGCAAAGAATAATGGTATAATAATATAAACACGAATCCCAAATTGCTTTCAGATGCTAGGTGCTTGCACATGACTTGGCATGCCAGCATTGGTAGTTATTGCAGTTTGCTAATGAGCATAGAGAGTTCTTCTTTAATAGGAGCTATCCTATTAAGGGTTTACAGTTTCTATCAAAAATGGCATTTGTTAGCAGAACCGAGACAGACACTGATACAGGTGAGCATCTGGTTTGTATTTACGTTATTAGCAAGTCCGTTCATGGAGGTATCTGCATGCTCTCCCACCGTGCGAAGCCAAAACAGTGTTTTGTTCCCGATGACACCAGGCTTGGAAAGCTGATATCATTCCTGCGATACTGTATCTTATAACACCTGCTCTGTCTGACTCCTTGTTAAAGCGTAACCCAGGGTTGCAGCGTGATATTCACATGTAACCGTTTCAGTTTCAGATGGCTGAATTACTGCATAATGCACACGCACAGTGTTTATGATCTATATGTCTGAAAATCCCCCTCTGCAGCTTGTTTCCTGTTTCTCACAAATATCTTCCCTTCAGCAACTAAGCAAAGAGGCAAATCAGCCTGCTTGTACTTTGCTTCAGTCCGTAGTAAGGCCTGCATCCCAGCACGCCAAGTATAATAAAAGTAAATAAAGAAATAATGCAGGCAAGCTTTCAGCACCACCTGGAATACATGTTAATGTGCTCTTGGATCAGTTTTTTTCCTTGTGTTTTATGTCTTAGAAAATACTGTGTCACTAGGCCACAGAGACATGCTGCTTAACCCTGATACATGACTCCAGTGTAATAGAAATGAGGGAAAAAAGAAGAAAAAGAACTTTTTTTTTTTTTTTTGCCACATGCCTTTCTGCCGATAAAAATTCCATGAAAAAAGTTTTTTGAAGGATGAAGAGCAGCCCAACGCACACGCTCACACAAAAAAAAGTGGAGAACAGAGTTACAAGACTTTACCTTTGCCAGGTGGTTCTCATTGTGGTTACAGGGAAGTAATATGCATCTCCGCTCCATTCAAAGATGCAGTACAAAGAGTGGATTCAGAAGCAGGCATTTGGTGATGCCAGGTTTCAGACTCCCGTTGCGTCTTGATGCAAATTCAGCACTTAGCCACAAATACAGGGGTTGTAAATACACAGCAATGGCCAACCGAGTACAGGCTATAACCATGAAAACGCAAACTGAAAGCCGTGTGTGCTGAGCATTGCATTTAGTATTTGCGCTGGTAGCTGTGATGAAGCTGTCATACTTCTTATTAAACTTAGTAAAGTGTAGACGGTTCTGCATGAAACTGATGCCTTTTTTTGCATAGTTTGATATCTATCTGGATGAAATTTTGACTTATGCGTCGTCCACGGAAATTGGACAAAACCTCACTAGAGTGCTTGTTTATACTCTATATAAACATTTCTACTGCTAAACTGTGATGCTATGAGTGGTTTATTGTTTTGTTTTTTCCCCCGTAAAGCCAGCCATGGGTCTCTGCAACAAGGCACAACTTAACGTAATGTTTCTTGCCGAATCATTCCTAGTTTATTCATTAATAAGTAAGACATAACATTTCATCTTGTTGTTGATTCATTTTCTATAACAGCAGCTCTGACAATAGTTTCAGCTGTTAGTGTAAATCACAGGTTTATATTAATGCACTCATTCTGACATGTTATCATTTCTATAGTAACATCTAATTCATAGGGACTTGTATGGCAGACATGTTACATAATCTGAGCATAAAAATAGTGAAAAAAGTAGTCTCAGCACTAGTTCAGCACTTTGCAAAGCTATAACTTTAGGTTTTCCACCACAGCAAAGTCTTCATACAGAGGGCTTTGCACAGCTTCTCAGTTACATGACATGCTGTGTCTTATTTAAAAAAAGTCTAGTTATGGAACAACTCTTTATACAGTAGCTGCTATAGTGTAAGTGATAACAGGAACAAACTTGATTTGTGGATGTTCCAATATAACTACAAATAGATAGAAAATATGGGGGGAAAATTCAATGCTGTGGCATTAGAGGAATAACACACTTTGGAATATGCTGTTATAGGAAAATAATCAATGTAACAGTAACTCTGCTTTGCATTGGGCCACATCACACCACCTTGTCACTGAGTGTTTTATTTCTTACTTCATATTTGATATGCTTTGTATTTGAGATATAATTGTTTATCTCAAGTATTAATTTATCTGTATGTGAAGGCCACACCTCTTTGTGAGTATTTGAAGAGAAATGTGACATTCTACGTATTCTCTTTATCATCAGTTGAAATGTTTTTTTGAGATGAAAATATTATGCCATATGGTGCTTGGCCCCCCTCAGTTGCTCCTTATATCTGCCACTACACCTTTAATCCACCAGTCAACCAGAGTTCCATGCCCCGACATGCTCAGAGACGAAGAGCCTCACATTTCCACATAATCTCACTCATTCTAAACGCAGTAATGTACCATGGATAGCAATAGGGAAAAGATGATGATATGTTTTGCTTAGTTTGTCCCACAATTAACATAAACCCACAACAGACTTCTGTAGATTTAATCTGATTGTTAAAAAAACAAACACACAAAAAAATGATAATTAATATATTTTTAATATTAGAATATATAATGCCTGTTCAATGGGAAAGTGTGAAATGGTAGCAACCACCTGAAACTGCTCCCACATTGTGGATTTATGTTCTATAGCAAGCTGTTTTTAAAGCAGTCTTTTTGACATCCAAATCCCTTAGGGTGTTCTGCTTTCTCCAATAAAAAAAACCTGTTTTAGGTGCTCACATCCACTTGGGTGTCCTCCAGCTTTAGAGAAGGAAACTCAGCCACCGTTGAGCATCAGGATATAAAACTGTCCACACAGTTTAACACATCAGAGCCATACATCTGGGAGGAGAGAGTGTTGTAAAGAAGCATCAAAAGAAACCCTTTTCCTTAAATAAAACTTCTCTAGTCATTTTCATTCAACATCACATGATTTGTGAGGGTCACTTTAATATCTAATTATGTTAATTATACCTTGTAGCTCTCTAGATTGGGCCTTAGAATATCAAGCTCAGCACCATTAGAGAGAATATTGATTTATGAAGCACCTTCTTTAGGTTAGTAATAAAGTGAGTCCATTCTTGTTATGCCACATCTCCACATCATTCCCTAACGTATAACCTGGTAATTTATTTAACCACTAATTACAAGTGTGACAAAATTAGTCAGGTTTATTTATAATGCTGTTTAAAAGAGAGCAGACCTTATACAACGAGGTTGAATTAATTGACTGAAAATGAAAAGAGCAAAAAGGATAACGAACCAAAAATGAAATACTTCAAAAGCACCACTGACAATAAAAGATGGGACACTATGAAAGCACACAAACAACCCAAAGCACAATAACAGTCTGCACTGGAATAAAATAAATGAGTAAAAAAGACATTGCACCGCAGAAGACCAGTATTTATACACTGCAGGCGTTATGTAGAATAAAACAAGACTGAAGGCAGGGTTTAAAAGTGTCAATAGTAAGGAAAGATCTGATCCTGTAAAAGGATGATCTATTCCACAGCCTTGTGGCTATGAAAAAAAGAAAGAAAAAAAAGCTATTTTACCCTGACTGTGTAAAAGAGAGGAAGAATTGTTTTTTGAGGACCAATAAGACCTAGAATTCTGCAGTCAGGCTCCCTAGTTTTTTGTATAAGTTGTCTTCAGCCATTCTCAGACAGGATCAGTTTTACATAGGGAGTTGTGATAATTTAATTATTACTGATGTACTGTACAGTTAAGGTCATACGTTTACATGCACCTTGCAGAATCTGCAAAATGTTAATAATTTAAAAAACTACAACAAGAGGGATCATAAAAATTGCATTTAGTTTTTTATTTACAACCCCAGTTCCAAAAAAGTTGGGACAGTATGGAAAATGCAAAAAAAAACAAAAAAAAAACAGTTATTTGAACATTCAATTCACCCTGTACTATATTGAAAACACATTATTAACACATTATTTGATGTTTTACTTTGTGAATTTAATTTATTTTTGAAAATATACATGTTTCAAATCTGTTGACTGCAACACGCTCCAAAAAAGTCGGACAGTCGACTGTTTACCACTGTGTAACATCACCTTTTCTTTTAATAACACTTATTAAGCGTTTGGGCACTGAAGACACCAGTTGGTTAAATTTAGCAAGCAGAATTTTCCCCCATTCATCCATCATGCATTTCTTCACCTGCGCCCCCATACCATGACAGACGCTGGCTTTTGGATCTGAAGCTGATAACAGCTTGGATGGTCCTTCTCCTCTTTGGCCCGGAGAACACGATGGCTGTTTTGTCCAAAAACTATTTGAAATGTTGACTCGTCGGATCACAAAACACGATTCCACTGTGCTGCTGTCCATCTCAGAGCCCAGAGAAGTTGGCAGCACTTCTGGACAGTGTTGATGATGTGGCAGATTGGCGAGTCTTGACCCATCCTTGCTCTTGAAGGAGTAGGCCTTTTTTGGAAGCTTCTTAAATACTATTATTAGACGACTGCCTCACCTATTTCACATCAGCTTCTTATTTCAAATTGTCACATCGCTATTAGTCCTAAATTGCCCCTGTCCCAACTTTTTTGGAACGTGTTGCATGCATCAATTTCAAAATAACTATGCAGTTGATTAGATAAAACATCAAATACCTTTTCTTTATACATTTTTTGTTTAAATACAAGTCAAAGTACATTTACAAATCACTCCTCTTTGTTTTTATTAGCATTTTCCATACTGTCCCAACTTTTTCAGAATTGTGTTGTAGTATAGCCCTGAATAAACTATTTCACATAACTGATGTTTACATATAGTCCACAAGACAATAATAACTGAATTTACTGCCTAAAGTACAGTACTGTACCTAAAACGTATATATATATATATATATATATATATATATATATATATATATATATATATATATATATATATATATATATATATATATATATATAAAACTTTGCATCTGTACATCTGCACAGTCATCTAATCAGCCAATCATGTAGCAGCAGCGCAATGCAAAAAATCATTCAGATATAGGTCAAGAGCTTGGTTGTTGGTGCCAAATGGGCTGATTTGAGTATTTCAGACACTGCTGATCTCCTAGGAATTTCACACACAACAGTCTCAAATAATTTTATATCTGTCCAGATTCTGCTTGCTGGAGATTTCCTCAGTAGCCTCTTTGTTTCTGGAAAGATACACTGACAGAGAGCTTTTCATAATTTGGCCTCGAGCATGTCTCTTTGCGTAGATAAAAAAAAAAGGAATTAGTAGTTCCTACAGCATTGCACCTGCTATGATGATAGCATGTTATCAGTTTCAGGGTTTGGAGACACTTATCACTAAACCCGTAGCTTCTGCTTCTAGGCTTTGACCATTATACATATGTAGGGTATGATGGTGTGTCATTTTCACATGTGCACATAGGCTGTACAGAGAAGTATTCAGTTGTCACCTTTGCTTCATCTTGGATATGAATACTAATAAAATTTAAATTTATGTAGCGTCATATTATTACAAACATGATTTCATGCCACAGTGCTATCACACCTTATTTATCAAGCTATCGTACATGCTGTGAAAAGTATTACCTTTAGGTTTTTGGGTAATAATATAATGGCTGAAGGAATGCCATGAGAGTATGTTAATAAGAGAATGAAAAGAGCCTAACTGGCTACATATCTTTATATACAGTAATGTACAAAAGTCCTAAGCACATAAATAAAGTAAAGTAAAGAAATGCTCTAAAGCAAAGATGCCATCAAATAAGACATAGAAGTATATATATATATGTATATATATATATATATATATATATATATATATATATATATATATATATATATATATATATATATATATATATATATATAAAGAACAGTAAACAGCAATAAACTAAACAAAGCCAATATTTTTGTTGTGATGACCTTTTGCCTTTCAAAATGCATCAGTATTCTCAGGTACATTTTATACAGTTTTATTAGAACATTGGCTGGTAACTTTTCTAAGCATCTTGGAGGATCTGGCACAGTTATTCTGGAGACTTTGACTTTCACACTTGCTTCTGTTTTTGCAGGTAATCTCTTCATTATTATTATTTTTGTCTGAAAAGAGGTCTATAATGTAATATCTTGCTTTCTTTACTGATACACTAACATTTTCAGTAAAATTATTATTATTATTATTATTATTATTATTATTATTATTATTATGGGACCAAGCACCAAAGGGGCGTAGGCACCCTACTGGTATTCTACCTTTTCTTCTTCTTCTTCTTCTTCTTCTTCTTCTTCTTCTTCTTCTTCTTCTTCTGGTTAGGGTGTCCATGGCAGCCCATAGAAGCATCTAGTAAAAAGTTGTGAAAATTGGCACACTGATTGGGGAGATTCTAAGAAACAATCATTTTCATTCATGTTTTGACCAAAATGTTTGTTTTCTGCCAATAATATACTTCAATAATAGAGACATTTCTACATTAAGAAAACAGAAATACATTATATTTTACCAAATATTTGAAATATTTTTTTAAAAAATCTTGCTTTAACTTATCTCAGCTTCTACCAATGAATGCCATGCTTTGATCAAAGCATTGTTGTTGGTTAGCTAGTTATGACTGCAATTATTTCCCTACTGATGTAAATGTGAACAGATATTAGTCTGATGATGTCTAGTAGATGGCAATTCACAAAAACTAATAAATATACTGTATATTGTGTGGTGATATAATGACAAATAAACACACACATATATATATATATATATATATATATATATATATGTTTTTTTTTTCTCCCCAGTGCAGAATGTCCAGTGAAATCTTCTGTTTATATATCAGGAAATTAAGACTAACAGCAATTCTTTTAACAAGTCTGTATATAATATAATATAATATAATTATAATATAATATAACATAATACAATACAATAGCAGTTTTCCTAACTAAGTAATGTAATGCAGTACTTATTATAATACCTTATAATTGTTACGTAAACTGGAAGGAGGGGAGTTAGGATGCATGCGCAGAGGAAACATCAGTTTATTAGGAACACTTTATTCAAAAATATACCGGAGGGTCTTTATGAATAACGCTTGCGCTACTCTTTATAGTAGCACGAAGCGTGAAATGCGGAAGTGCGCTACTTCGCTAGCCTCTGCTAGCAGCGTAGCGAGAGAGAGACTCTAACAGAGACCCCCCCATAAGGCACGGCTCCCGAAGCGCCGAAAGTTCTAGCCGCTTTGGTGGACCTGGGCCTCTGGGCAGGATCCTAACATCTGCCCCCCAGGACCTGAGGCTGGCGATGTCCAGTGTCCCGAAACCAGAGCCGAGCATGTCGGGTTGTCCCTTTGGTCCTGGTCGAGAACTTGGTCAAGAACTTGATCAAGAACTTGGTCTGGTGCTTGACTTGGAACTTGGAGTGATGCTTGACCTGGTGCGTGACTTGGAGCTTGTAGCCGTGCTTGACCTGGTGCTTGACTTGGAGCTTGTAGCTGTGCTTGACCTGGTGCGTGACTTGGAGCTTGTAGCTGTGCTTGACCTGGTGCATGACTTGGAGCTTGACTTGGTGCTAGGCTTGGAGTTTGCCTTGAAGCTTGAATTGGTGCCTAGCTTGAAGCTTGGCCTGGAACCAGGACTGGAGTCAGATTTGGCACCTGGATTGGAGACAGATTGGGAGACAGACTTCGAGACAGACAGAGAACAGGACAGAGAACAGGACAGAGAGCTGGACTGGAAACTAGGCTAGACACAGAACCATAAACAAAATCAAAAACCGGGCTGGAGACAGGGATGGAGACAGGGCTGGAGACAGAATTGAAATCTGGAGTGGAAACTGAGCTAGAAATGGAATTAGAAACCAGAGGTGGAGACAGAGGTGGAGGGAACAGGACAGGGAACAGGATCGTGTATAGGACTGGAAACCTGGCTAGAAACAGAACCGTCAACAAAATCTAAAACCTGATTGGAAACAGAGCTAGAAACGGAGCTGGGAACAGAGTTGGGGACAGGACTGGGGACAGAACTGCGGACAAACTTAGAAACTGGGTCGGAAACTGGGCTGGAAACTGGATTGGGAACTGGCCTTGAAAAAACACCGGTAATAGGACTGGGAACTGAGCTAGGAACAGGATTGGGACTTGGACTGGAAAATGGCTTTGGGCATAGGCTGAGGCATGGACTTGGACCTGGACTTTGAATTAGGGCAGAAACCTGGACAGGGAACTGGACAAGGACTAGGAATAGGGCAGGAACCTGGACATGGACTTGGACATGGACTAGAACTAGGGCAGGAACCTGGACATGGACTTGGACATGGACTAGGACTGGAACCTGGACATGGACCTGGACATGGACTAGGACTGGAATTAGGGCTAAAACATGAGCTAGGACTTGGAATGGAGGTCATCCCGTGGACCTCAGCCATGGATTTGGCTTCAGAGGAGGTCATCCCATGGACCTCTGGTATGAGCAGGACAGGAGTGGAGGTTTCTTCTTGAACCTCTTGCAGGAACATGGCTTGGGCGGAGATCTCCTCGTGGACCTCCGACAGGAACAGGATTGGAACGGAGGTCTCCTCGTGGACCTCAGGCATGAACAGGGCAGGAGCGGAGGTCTCCTCATGAACCTCCAAGAGCAGCTCCACTGGGGAGACCTCCTGCTGGGTCTCCGGCTGGAGCTCGGCACTGGAGGTTGCCATGTTAACCTCCAGGGGCAGCTCTGCTGAGGAGACCTCCTGCTGGGCCTCCGGCTGGAGCTCAGGGCTGGAGGTTGCCACGTTAACCTCCAGGTGCAGCTCCGCTGAGGAGACCTCCTGCTGGGCCTCCAGCTGGAGCTCGGGGCTGGAGGTCGCCATGTTAACCTCCAGGGGCAGCTCCGCTGTGGAGACCTCCGGCTGGGCCTCCGGCTGGAGCTCGGGGCGGGAGGTCGCCACGTTAACCTCCAGGGGCAGCTCCTCTGATGAGACCTCCTGCTGGGCCTCCTGCTGGAGCTCGGGGCTGGAGGTTGCCATGTTAACCTCCAGGTGACACTCCACTGGGGAGACCTCCTGCTGGGCCTCGGGCTGGAGCTCTGGGGTAGCCCGCCTGTGGAGCTGTTTGTGCACCCGCCAGCTGCCCTTAAAACAGGCTTGTGAGCAGAAGTAGCTGTTCCTTCCTCCCTGTTTCCTGCAGGTGGGGCACTGTAGAATGGCTGGTCGGGTGCATCCCTCGGTGGCGCACTTCTGGGTCCAGAGCTGAGAGGTGCAGGCTGCCATGTTAGCCCGCTCCCCCTCATAATAATCCAGAAATGACTGGCCCGGATCCCCGGGCAGGTGCACTGAGTTCAGTAGGGCATTGAGGTCTGGCTCATATTCTGGGCTCCCATATTCATGCATCAGGAGCTCCACGAAACCTGGAACCTGGTGTATCCGCTGGCGAAGTGGGTCTCCACCCACCAGCGGGCTGAGCCGGCCAAATGGGAAAGGAGGAACCGCGCCCATTGTTCCTCACTGGGTTTTGGACCCTCTAAACCAACAAAAAACCCCTGGGCCTGTAGCAAAAAATAGCAGGGGTACCACGAGACACCATCATAGGCGGTAGGAGGCGGAAGACAGACCCGAAAAGAAATAGAATCCAGGGGGGGAACAAAAAGTGGGGCGCAGTTTTCCATAAGTTTCCCCGCTGCATCCATGTTTTGGTGGAGTATTCTGTTACGTAAACTGGAAGGAGGGGAGTCAGGATGCATGCGCAGGGGAAACATCAGTTTATTAGGAACACTTTATTCAAAAATAAAGGAACAAAAAAAGACAAACCATAATCCATTCAACCAAAAAAGCAGTAATCCAAAAGGAGATAATCCATCACAACGAAACAGAGGCAGTAATCCACAGAGGAGTAGTCCATATGTTGAAAACAAAAAAAAAGGAACAAACACACGACGTTAGGATGTGGTATGGGAACCACGAGCTAATGATTTGGAACTACGAACATAGAACGATGGTCTGGGAACCATGAACTAGGGGCGAGAGGAAATGAGGAAGAAGCCGGCTTAACGCACATACTCAATCTAAATCTACATCTAATCTAATACTTCCCAAGGAAGCGGAAACAAAAGTGGGTTTTTATATACAAACACATTAGGGGCAAACGAAGTGAAACTCAAAACACCTGAGACTAATAATAAATCAATAAACAGAAAGCCAATGACAGAATGGGGGCAGAGACATGACACAAGCCGAGGAACCAATAAACCTAAAGGAGGAGGAGACATGACGCAAACCAAAACACAAGCACATGGAAATACAAACAAAAGTAGAGTTCATGAATGAACAGTCCGGAGGGTCTTTATGAATAATGCTCGCGCTACTCTTTATAGTAGCACGAAGCGTGAAATGCGGAAGTGCGCTACTTCGCTAGCCTCTGCTAGCAGCGTAGCGAGAGAGAGACTCTAACAATAATGTAATGCTTATTATAATACCTTACAATACCTTAAGTGTAAAATTGTAAGCAAATGTTTTGTTCCATTGAAAACTGTGATATCATGTTGTAAAATTATCACATCACAAATTCCCTTCACATTGTTACAAACCCAACTGGAAGAAAATATGAAACCACACATACTAGTCCCCATATGCTCTCTATAGTATACAGTATAACACCATACCTCTCTCTATATGTATAATACTATACTCAAATATTCTTCAAAGTTTTTTTATTTTTGATCATTTTGTATTTATGATGAGGTTTTGTGAGGTGAAATCTGTGAATATTAATAATACAGTAATTATGAGACTCTGTGGTTAAAGTTACAATGCAGTTGTTTATGGCAACCATAATGTCCTCAGTAGAGTGATAATCTTTCATATATTCTCACATACCAGGTCTCTCTGACCACATTTAAGCCAACTTTGAAACGGTTCTCGACCATGGAGCGAAATGCGTAAAAATGGAAGTGCAGCGATCTGAAAAACTATGAGTAAGTGCATGTTTCTAGCAAAAGTGGCACTGAAATGCTGTTTAACGTTGTGTGTGGTAGGAAAAGCGGTTTTCTTGTTTTATAACAACCAGCACATACGCAGAATGGCCTTTAACTCTGTAAACACTGGTGAGCGGGTCTGTGTATTCATGTGGCGAGAATGTGGGGGAATTTATACTGGGCTACAAGTGGCCAGATTTTTTATTTTTTAGCTTTTTTAAAAGCTTGTTGTGAGCACTACTGCTCTATGCATGCATGATATGTGAGCCTCAATGTAATCATATAAATAATGATGTCACTGTGCATTTATGCCGACACATTCAGCCATTCAGAACAAGAAAGTACTTACTGTTTAATGCCTACATATCACATGCTAGAGATTAAGCTATATCTGATCAAGAATTTACAAATCCTGCTGCATATTGTAATGAAATAAGCATCTCTTGCTCTTCTAGACAGCTTATTGTCATCTATAGTTAGTAAAGACATTGTGTGTGAACATCCAGGTCTGTTTGTGTGTTAGAATACCTGTCTATCCAATGGCTTAGAGGGATTTCTTTATTAGTAGTCAAGCTACAGCGTAATGACCAACTCCCTAGGAAAACTGCTGAGTTCAATAATTGACAGTCAACAACCAGGGAATGTTAATTATGCAGTAGCGGTGAGCTTAAAGGACAAAATGTATTTGACTTGTAATTTTGAGCAGTGGCGATAGCCCACACATGATTGCGTGGAACCAGGCTAAATTTCAGGTTTCACAGTGTAAGATGAGTACAGGCCTGCACTGTAAATTGATGTTTTGGTTGTCTCTTGTTTACCTATCCACAAAGGTATACTTTCGCAGAGCATGATGTCGTCTTTTTTTGCAATCTACGTAGTCCTCTGAGATTGTAATGACTGTAATTCTTGTTAAATACAGTCTCAGGATCAAGTATCTCACCGCTCTTGCTGTCTCTCTCACAGACGTACACACACCAACTATTACAGGCACCATAATGCTGATGGAAGCTAAGGAGCTTGTGTGGGAGGTCGACGAGAAAACGGTATGAAAACATTACAATGTTGTTAAGAAGGTTCTCTAAAGCAGTGATTCTCAAAGTGGGGTCAAGGGACCACCAGGAGTCAGTGATTTTTTTTAATGTAGCTACAGTGTTGGAAATTGCAACCCACCATTATGAGACATATTGTATTTATTATTACATTCTTATAGTTATTAGCTTGTTTGAATGGTCCCTTGAATTGAATGGGTTTAATCCAATAACTGAAAAACAAGTTGCCTATAAATAATGTCACTTTGGACATAGTGAGTTCTTTCACTTGAAAGTTCAGAAATAGAAAGCTTTAAGAAATAGACAAAATAATTTTGTGAACTAAATCTGTACTGAAGAGTTCATCCATCCATCCATCCATCCATTTTCTATATCTCTTATCCTACACAGGGTCGAGGGGGAGTCTGGAGGACTCGGGGCACAAGGCAGGGGACACCATGGACGGGGTGCCAACCCATCGCAGGGCACAATCACACACATGCTCACACACCCATTCACACGCTACAGACAATTTAGAGATGCCAATCAGCCTACAACACATGTCTTTGGACTGAGGGAGGAAACCAGAGTACCGCGGAGTAAGCCAGGGGAAAACCTGGGAGAATATGCAAACTCTGCACACACAACCAAGCCCCCAGCCCTAGAGTTTTGAGGCAAACGTGCTAACCACTAAGCCACCTGAAGGGTTCAGTGGAATCTAAGTTACAGTTAAAGTAAATTTGAGAGCCCTTCCTTTAAAATATGTTTATATTCATTAACTCCTGTTTTCTTCACAGGGCTTGATCCTAGCTGCAGCTTCATCACTTCATTTTAAGTACAGGAGAAAAAGAGGAGGACCTACTGAGATGAAAAACAGTCAAAACATGTTTTCAGGCAAGAATATTATGAACACATTTATATATCAGAATAAGAGCAAGGTGGCTTTAATTACATTATATAATATCCCAGTAAATTGAACTAAGCTGATGCTGCAAATCCACTTGAAGTCAGTTCAATAACAGATTTGGTGTCCAATGTTTGTGTCAGGCTAAGTCTTTGATTTCACAAGAAAATCTGAAGAAGAAAAAAAAAAAACATCTGATTTTGTGTATCTGAAGTCTGAACAGTCTTAGAGGCACTGGCTGATTTATGTACAAATCAGAACTGAAATACACTGAAACAAACAAAACAAAAAAACGATTCAGTCATTCAGTAAATAAGACAAAACCAGAACTGTGATTTTTACACACACACACACACACACACACACACACACACACACACACACACACACACACACACACACACACACACACACACACACACACAAACAAATATTATAAATTTGTAGGATTACTTATAAACAAATACATGTATGTAAAAATATATGTAAATATGCGGCTAAAACCTAAAATGTATACTTTACTTACTTTACTGGGTTAAATTTAACATTATTTTGCAAGTGCTCATAAAACTAGAAAAAAAGTAATGTTTAATTGAATTGATTGTTCCTGAAGTGGGGGTGTGGTTTTTGGACTCGATTTACATATGCATCTGTAGAACTGATTACATTTTGAGCATCATATGTGGCTTGTTTTCAGTATTTCTTGTTTTGTGTTGGCTTTAAGGTTTCAAATCTGTTTTGAAAGATCAAGTGTTTCAGTAAAGTTTTCTTGGTTCACCCTCTTTGTGTTTCTCAGTCAGGTGTATGGTTTGTGTATGTGCATGCAAGTCAGTTATGTAATCATCTTGGGTTCTGTCAGTTCAGTCTTTATGAAAGCTTATGAAGGCTTTCCCTTCGAATGTTACCTTTGGAGTGCTATTTCTGGTTGGACGCATTTAAAGTTAATGGCCAATAAGTATGATGTAGAACAGAAAGATGAAAATGTCAGCACAGAAATGAATGATGATAAAAGATTTTCATTTAAATGCTGACATAGGTGAAAATTTCCAGGCAAATGTTTTGAAAACAGGAACCACATCACAGGAAGCCATCAGAACCACCCTGGTGGCTTCACCTTTGGCCTGTGCAGTACCGGCTCCTCACTATAGGCCATAACTGTAGTTGCAGCCAGCTTCAGCGTCCGCCCGGCAGCTGATATGATGGAGGTGAAAAATAACTCCAAGTTCTTATTGAACATTTGACATTTAGTCACCAGAATGGGAAGCTTCCAGCAGATGTCCTTCTTTAGCAATTTTACGGTGGTGGCTGATGACTTTTAGTTTAGGTTACTACAAAAAAAACCCCTCAAAACTCTCAAAAGTCTGACACACATCTAAACTGACTCAAAATTGTGTGTATGTAAAAACACTCAAACACAAAACACTCAAAATGTATGTATGTATATATATATATATATATATATATATATATATATATATATATATATATATATATATATATATATATATATATATACACACACACATATTGTGCGTGTCTAACAAAATGACAGAATGTGTGTTTAATCATTTGCCATTGGGATCATCTTGTTGAAATTTTCATTATTTATTCCCTGAAATTTATGCACCTGTTGATATGCTGTGAATGTAGTCTTATCAGAAGCAGCTGTCAACATCTGCCTGTGGCCTCCACACTCAGTAACTGTATCGCAACTATACTTCCTGCTTGAAGTTTTTCCTGAGAGTCCGATATGTGTAGATTGGTAAAGAAGGACATGCTTTGTTTAATTCTCTCTAAAAATTACAGCACACCTCATTCCTAAAATTTTACACTTTGTGTGGTTTGAATATTCTGAATAGTTAGAAAAATAAAGAATATAAAAAATGAAATTTTACTAAAATGGCAAAATAATATTTTGTCTATATGACTGTTACCCTAAACCTGTTTTGAACACAAGAAAAATGTTTCCATATTGAATCATGTAAAAAAAAAAAAGTCATTAGATATTTAACAGTAAGCACAAAAGCAATTTTACACTAGATTCCATGAATATGCAAATAGAAAATGCCCTGCCTCCTTGTCTTGGGAAATCACTGTTTCAAGGCCTCAATTTGCATACAGAAACCTTATTGGCTGTTTCGTTTTATGACTTAATAATACTTTGGAAACACGTTACAATGCTGGAAAACACTCCATTTAGCATCTTCAATAGCTCTTTTGTTTGTTCCTCTTTGGGAACCCCTAAAGGTTCCATGTAGAAACATAGATCAGAGGGTTTCCTTATCAGAGAGGGTTCCTTTTAGGACTATACAAAGAATTCTTGAGGAACACCACTTATTTCTGAGATTGTAACTTTTGTAATGAGATTTTAAGCAACCAGGCTGTTAAAAAAATAATAAAGTAGCAAAATATTTTTGTAACACTGCTCACTCAAATACTAGAAAATGTCAAAACTAATTAATTTGACCAGTGCACATGTGTATATGATGTGGAGCCTTAATTTACAGACAGATAACAAATTAAAGAAAAAACAAAACAAAACAGTGGCTCTATTAAGCCTGGAGAGGGCATTTATTTATTTTGGTGGGATGATTTTGGGCCAACTGCAAATCAAAACAAAGTTCTTCTGACTGATCACCTGAATGTGGTCTCTTCCAAGATGATCCAGCCCAGATCCACATGATGAGTGCTCATGGGTGGTTTGATGAGGATAAAAATGATGTAAATTATATGCTATGACCTTCACACTCACCAAATCTGAACAGAATCATCTACGGGAGATTGTGGGCCGATGTGTTAGACAGGGAATATTCTATTCTTTGGAAGAACAGTGGAAGAATGGTGTTCATCGCTCCAGTGCAGTTCCAGAGACTTGTAGAACTGATGCAAAGGTTCGTTGAAGCTCGTCGTGGCCCAACACTCAGTCCCTCCAGGATTTCACGATTTTGCAATAGCAAAATCAAGCAAACTCTGCAATATTCGGAGGAGCTTGCAATTTTTCAAAAAATTACCACAGATGTTCCGCAGATTCGGGCCAAGACACGTCATGTGACGTCATCACAACACGCATTTGGCCAAATCCCTCTTCGATTCATGTGCATCGAAAATGAGTACAGCTAAGAGGTTGCATTTGGCAACAAACATCACTGTGAAAGACCGTGCAAAACAATTTCAAGCAATTGCAATTCCATCAATTCAAGTAGTTTTCCACAAAAATGGCACAAAAAACTCTGCAAGTTGCTTAGCAAATTTTGAAAAAAGCCATAGCAAAATCAAGCATTTTTGGCTGCAACAATTACACACACACACACACACACAAAAAAAAAAACAAACTCTGTGAAAATCTGTACAGACCGAACACATTACTTTTTAATGGCCAACTGAGAAGTAAAGGCATACTGTACATATTTGTCCAGACCTTCAAAGATAAAATAAGTAATGGGTGATTTTCATTCCCTTCACTAAAACTAATTATGGTTTTAGTTCACATGAACAAACCATGACCTTCAGCATTAAAACACCACAAACAATGTTAATACAGTAATTACTACTTTTAGTAGTAGATGCTGGTTGAACACATAATGTACACTCAACATCTAAAATTAGTCATTGTTTATTCTCTCCATAAACCAAGACCTTTATTAATCTTCTTCTTCTTACTACTATCATTAGTAACTTTCCAAAACACTGCTTTAATACTTCAATATACTAACTAAAGCAATGGCAACAGCACATAATGTTCCTTAACTAATTAAACCACCACATGATTCATTAAAAAAATAAATAAATAAATCTTATTTGTTATACTGTAACTCTTGATGATTTTATTCATCTTCCTGTTATTAAAGTGACGTCGGACCTAATCTTTACCACCCAGTGAGTTTGTTTTCCTGTGTCACCCTGGCCGGTCTTCAAGTTCATTAGAAAGCTCTTTTGTCTGGCGTTATATAATTCAGCATCCGTATATAATGCAAGGACATTTCCAGCACCTTCTGTTCCGCATGTTTAATTCATTAAAAAAGTTCCTAGCTGGTATAATTTTTTACAGGGGACAAAGCTGTTGCTAAGCTCAGGCCTTGACTAGTACAGAAATGCACCAGCTCTCCTCCGGGCTCCTCAACATGCATGAGAGCAGCTCCAGGCTTCATGGCTTTGTGCCGCTGTTTTGGCCGTTCACTAGAAAGCGAGCGCTGTGCAGTTTGGGGACTAAAGCTTCCGTGGAGCATAGATAAAAGGAGAGGAAAAGCTCATGGCGTGGGTTGGGGGACACAAACCCATAGTGTGCACTCTCTGGTGAACCAGGGTGGCCTGTACTGGCACAGATGGTTCAGTGTGTCATGGAGACAAAGGATCATTCACATGGATTTCACTCTGATCTCACACAGGCACATGTGAACGCTCTGCCCACATCCACGTGAGCACCCTCAGTGGCCGTGACATGTTCAGGTAGCTGGGGTCATGTGATATAAGCAGACAGATTACCACATTTGTCACTGCCTTGCCGTGGATTGTTTCTGTTTTACTCCATTACCGTTTACATATAAGCAAACCACTTGGGTACGTTCAGCACCATTTCAGCTGAGCAGTCTGGAAAAATTATGTATTACTCAGTGACGTCTACAGCAAACTGCAAAGTAATCAGCGACTAATTGAGTCAAAACATTGAAATAACCACATCTGTTAATGTTCAAACAGACCTGACTCACAACTTCACCTTGAAAAGGAAAAAAATGCATGTTTTAGGTTTAGTTAAAGATACATTTTAATTATTAATTTGTGCAAAAGTATTATTTCACAATATTCAACACTTCACAGCAATGACAGCCGGTTGTGATATTAGATGGAAGGCTAGGATGCTTTAAGTCACATCAATGGCATAATAAGATAAAGGGAAAGGGAAATGTAAAGGCAGATAGACCACATTTGTGTTTCAAATCTGTAATGCTCAACTGGGTTCATGCCATGTTTCCTCCAAATACCAATCATGCTAAACAGAAAAGTTGTTACCCTTTCATTTGCACCAAAAACACTTAACTTACATTCTTGTCATCTGTCCTTTTGTGTAATTTGACCATTTTAATAAATGCCTATTATTAAAAGTGCTGTACATGTAAAATTGAATTGAATTCAACTGCCTCATATAGCTAGAAGTAGCTAGGTAATTAAGCTAAGGCTAATTTCTCATTGCAGATGAACGTAGCAAGCAAATTCATGTAAAGTTAGTGATGAATAAAATACTCTTGGTTGATATGATGCTGTAGCTATATTTTGACAGGTTAACTGTGGGTAAAAATAAAGTCCTGTGAATATGACAGTGATGGTCATAGGTCTGAGATTGATGGTCTTGTCTACGTGCGACAAATGCAAGCTAATTTTGATGAAGCAAGCTAGTGGGCTAGAAGTTAGTTAGTGGGCTAGCTAACATACAGTAGCTAATGTTTAGGATGAACAAAACCTTGAGTGTTGTGCTATATTTTGACAGGTTTAATTACTGCTAAATTAATAAAAATGACAAAACCCAATTCATGTCTAACCTGCTAGCTGGTTTACCATGAGCTAATTATCCAGATAAGTTGCCTAATGATATTAGGCTATTTGTGATGACAGGAGGAATTGGGAGTGTTTCCTAATTGTATATGTATGTATATTCATATGGATTATGTTATTTAAATGAGGTGTAAAAGGTGTTTCTAGACCATTTCATTCAATTTCCTGGTCCCAGAAAAAAAACATTATTTGTCAACATACTTTATACTGTTATTACTAGCGTATAATTACATGTTCTAGGGTAAAGCATCATGTAGCTTTGGAGCTTCCCAGGAGATCGGAAGACGCAATTGCAAAACACACACATAACATATTTGCAGCACACACACACACACACACACACACACACACGCACACACTATCCTTATAGGTTAATGAAAGCTTTTTATACAGCGGATAAAGTGGATTCTCTAAGAACTGTGACATAGTTTGCCACAATGATAGCTTTTGAGGGAGAGCATTAGGTAGTATCTATTTTAGGGTTCCAAGGACTGGGTAATTATTTGTGACCATAAAAGTGCAGCTTGCATTATACGTTCCAGTTTCAGTGATAGATAAGTTTGGTAGTATATTTTTTGGTAAAAAAAAGTATGGAAGAAGTAGAAGAGGAGGAAGATAAGAGTGTAGTGAGGGATCTGCTACAAGAAAAAAAAATCGAGCCAGCACCATAAAAATTAAAAGAATTACAGCAATACATTACTATTTTGATTATTACTGAGAAATAAAAGTACTGAATTTATATCTACATTGGATACGCCGCACCCCGGCACATGTGCGTGTGGCTGTGACCAAAGTTATTTAGAGTGACAAGGTTTGACCTGACTTAGATCTGTGATCAATAAACCAGATAATTTGAGATGTCAGTTATCGCATATCTTCAAAAGTGCTCCAAGATCTTGGACCCAATACACTAAGCAGTCAGGCAATGTGTGAGTTTGAAAAAAAAATAAAAAATCAAAAACAGAAAAGAAACAATGCTGAAGAATCCATGATCAGCACACAAGAAGCAACACAGTTACGGTTCAGATCAGTGATTTCAGGACTCTAGAGACTTGTGGAAAAGTTTCAGGGATGGTCTATTCATCTCTTGTAAATTTGCGAAGCACAATATCCAGTTACTTTTACAAAAAAAAACCCTAACGACGTGGTCTGTGTAGTCTCGCCAAGCATCTCTGCTTTTCCCCCCAACAGCTGGCAAGAACACCATAGCTTACCTTGGCAGTTGTTTTTGGAAAGCTTCGCCCCAGGAATAGAGATGATTATTAGAGAGGAGTAGATGTAGGTATGGTGTTTACTCGGATTTGGAATCAGCTTAAGAATTCATATTGCAACTTGATTAAATGCTTTTATTTCTATGAGAACAGAAGGGTTCGTTTTTATTACATTTACTGCTGGAAGCCTGTCATTAGGATTTGTCTTATTACTGTGGTTCACTGCTAAAACATAGTCACAGCAGAGACCATAGCATCATCAAATTTAGCAATAAACACAGAATCCTCCAATTAGTGGACACACATTTGTCAATTGTCATATGTTGAATGCTGTCAGGCCAAACCATTTGGCTGGAAGGTCAATAAAGGTTTTGTTGTTTATTCACATCCTGACACAGCCAATATCTATATTTTGTGAATCTAGATCCTGGTTTTCCTGAAACTTATTTGCAGCTTACATTTATTTATGTGGCAGGCACTTCGATCCAAAGCAGCTTACAGTTGAGCTGAGCTGATAAGGGTTCAAGGGCTCAACAGGGAATCAAACACACAACCATCTGATCAGTAGGCCACAGCCCTAACCACTGAGCCACCACAGACCAGCAGTCAGTAAAGCATTTGTAGGACACTCTAGTGTGTCACTTTGTGAAATAATTTTTTTGGGAATTGCTTGCGAACTAGTGCTTTGACCCATATGATCGCTACTTGCTGCTGTATACATTATGTTTGCTTCTAGTATTCAGTAATGGTTACCTCATAGACATGTGTGTAAAATGACATGAGTGTAAAATATGTTTGTGCACCCTCTCTTTAAATGAACATTTATTATGACATCACAGTTATCTGTAGAATGGTCCATGTAACATTTATTCACATCCCATCATAAGACAGCTACCGACTAGAGAGAGTGAAGGCAAACACGTGCTTCCTCCTAGACACATGAAGCCATCCAACTGCATCTTCGACCTGATGCTCATGCTGAGTAAGAGGGCAGCGTAACATGCTTGGAGGAAAGTGTTATCTGCCCTCTTCCACATACATCAGCTCACAGATGCCTACAATTGGCTATTGTCGCTGTGATTGACAGGAAAGAGAGAGTATGACCAATTTTGCTCCCCTGAATCCCGGCATCATAGGGAATTGAAATCTTAAATCAGAGAGCCTGCATGTTTTCTAATCACAAATTCCATTTCTGTACCGCTTATCCTATACAGGGTTGCAGGGAGCCCGTAGCCTGTCCCAGGGGACTTGGGGCACGAGGCGGGGGACACCCTGGACCGGGTGCCAATAACCCATCACAGGGCACAATCTCACACACATTCACACCACAGACAATTTGGAAATGCCAATCAGCCTACAGAGCATGTCTTTGGCCTGGGAGAGGAAACTGGAGTAGCCATAGGAAACCCCCGAAGCACAGGGAGAACATGCAAACTCTGCACACACAGGGTGGAGGTGCGAGGCAAATGTGCTAACCACTAAGCCACCGTGCCTCTTAATGACAAATTAATTTGAAAAACATGACTGGCATCTTCTACTAAAATTTTTGTAAATATTTGACAAAGTGTCAAGTGGTTCTCTAGTGGTTGCAAGAATTGTCCACTGGGGGTGCTAACCATATCATACAGACTTTGGCCACACATTTGAAATTTATGTATTTCAACAGTAATCACTGTTGTTGGGGATTGTTTGAATCATTCAAAAACTAATGTTTATATGATCATTACTAAGATAATACACTCGTTCCATGCGTCCTGTGAGAACAGAGAATAAAGAACATTGACCCAAGGGGGCAGTATTGAAGGGATCAAAATAATAGGCCAGCTTGTGTAGTAGTGCTTGGACCCCGATGATCACTACTTGCTGCTGTATTTATTACATTTGTTTACAGTAAAATAAGTTTATGATCAATATCTTTAAAGTAGCATATTGGTTGACATCACAGTTACCAGTAGAATGATTCATTTTACTTTTAGACTTGTTTAATAATATTGTTTCTATGCATATTCAGCAGTGAAGAAAAATGTAATGCATTATATTTAATCTGAAAAGGACAGTGCAGTGAAAGAGTCAATTACCTACTTGCTCATAACATTCAATTTACGGCATTTGGCAGACGCCCTTTTCCAGAACAACTTACATTTTTCATTTCATTTATACATCTGAGCAGTTGAGGGTTAAGGGCCTTGCTCAAGGGCCCAACAGTGGCAGCTTGGCAGGCCTGGGGTTTGAACTCATGACCTTCTACTACCACTGCCCTCAGTGGTCATGCCATTGGGCTACTGCTAATCACTTAGCATCAGATAAAAGAGTACTTTTTTCTAGTCTTGAAGCAGTATACATCTGCAAAGTGAAAGTGTATTAAAAGTAATTACCTCTTTGCTTTCGCTGCTCCTTTTATTTTTTGGCAACTTAAAAATTCTTATCACTTTGTAATGCTACAGTAAAACATCTATGAATGCTTTCTTTGCTTGAAAACTGAATAATCAAAATGCAACACACAATAAATGTAACATCTCTTGCATTCTAAAATGATCACAGTTCATTCTGAAGCTACAAACCATTGATACTGCACAAAAAAAAAAAAAAAAAAACAGCCTGGAATCTATTGGCAATAGTGTAAGCTCATGTACAATTAAAACAAATTGCTTCCAGAGATTTTCACATCCAATGCCAATATTAGTCATTCACAGATTCGGGTTTACCCTGAAGCTTCAAGAGCAAGTGATGGATGTGGATGTGACATAGTGGTCATCTGGACAGGCCAGTATTTTCCACTGGTCGTCTGTTGTACTTTAAAGTCCACTCAGGTGAAGAAAATCAGCAATTTCATTATGAATGAAAAAATGCAGACAAGTGTCTTCTGCAAAGTGATACCTACAGATTTTGATTAAGGGTATCATTGTGATGGTATTGGGCCACAAACGCAGTGAACTCCATGCCCTGCAAAAGGCAGTGGAAAACATAAGGTATTTATTAGTATGGATTCCAGATGATTAGCAGGAACAGTGCTAGAGAGGAAGGCTTAGGAGAAGGAGGAGAGGATGGGCATCAATCTGCACTCTCTTTGAGACCTGCTTTCTCCTCTCCCCAAGGGTTTCTGCAGCAGGTGGTTCACATTTTATCCAGCGTACAATCGAATAATAATGCTAGCACAAATTCGGTATGAAATGGAAAAATTCGTCCCGGCAACTTAAGACAAAGTTGCCAAAGCAACCAAAATAATTCCACCCTTGACTGAGCTTCATAACACTGAGTACATCAAGTGAGGGTTGGAATGAAAGGGCTTGTGGGTAATAAATCCCAATGCTCTATCTCACCAGTGCTGCAGTGGAATGTGGCTCTGTTTGTAGAGAATGGCATCTCAATGAAGGTTGCTCTCTGAATTTCTGTTAAAGGTCTCTTGAGACTCATGAGCACAGAGTACATCACGCACGCAGTTAGGATTTAATGTCGAAATTGTGCACATTGAAAGTCAGACCTCAGGCGTAACTCCTGAGCACAATTCAGAAATTACGCACGTGGGGCAGAGATGTGTTTCAGTTTCTGGCCTTGGACTTTTTTTCTTGTGCACTTTGGAGCAGTATTAAGTCCAGTACCACTGTCCAACCTAACCACAATATGTCATGCGTAAATACATGTTTTCGACTGAAAATAGACCAAAATATATGGAATGGCGTTTGAAACCAATATTAAAAATATTAATATGACAAAATTAGTCAATTAATGGTATCATGCTGTATTTTTTTTTTTTTTTCACATGGAGGACATCGGATGAGACAGCATCTTAATTACAGACATTGCTTATCTTAAAGACAGAAGTATTTATAAAATTATTAATTATCTTAAAGTGAACTGTAAGTGTAATACATGAGAGCTTGTTCATAATTTCCTTTAAACCATGGGCACGTTTTCTTTACAGTTCTCTACAATAAGTTTCGTTTACATTTGTCCTTCAGTCTGCACTTTCTATCCCTGAATGGAAAACGTTGTCTTGTATACAAGTCTGCTCAAATATCTGGCAACCTTGGAGGGTGAACTACATGCTGGTGATTTGTATAACCTTAATGAGGAGCCCAGATAATCAACTTAAGCATGTACATAATCACACACTGTGAATATGGATAACTTTCCCAGTGTGGATATCGCTATAACTTTTGGACTTGATTTGTCAACTCTAAATGACTCTCCTTGTAGCACCCAAAATTTCCTAATTTGCTCAAAGCTGTGGTAGTATGTTATGGTAATGTGCTCCCTGTAATCACTGTGATAATTTGTATTTAAATCTAAGAATAACCTAGCTTTGTTTCTCAGCCACATGCAAAAGTTTTTCTTTTGTTGGTTTTTTTTCCATGAAAAAATAAAATGTTCACTTTCAAAATGTGGTATTTTTGGCCTTAAATAAAACAGGTAAGGGTCCAATAAAAGTTCCCAATGTTCTCTTGTAAAATTGCAAATAGCTCAGTAATTAATCAATTTTATTACATCAACTGCATTTTATAGCTCAGAGTTGTCCTGTATTTACAGATACTGGAAACCTCTGTGACTGAGCCAGAATGCCCTACTGGTTGCTTCAAAGCAATGCCTTGATACAGAGCTGCAAATGTTCAACAATAGATTAACATTGTTAATGAGGCTATTAAAGCTAGATGCATCCTGGGAATGAAAACAACGAAATGGCACTGTGGGGTTTGTATCAATCCATGTTGAAATAAAAACCTTCTGGATGGTTGAGTCAAAATAATCTCATTTGTGAAGCACATGGATGATTTAACTGGATAATTTCACCATATTTTTATAGCGCACCAACATGGCTATGCTGATTATATTGGCTTCTTTCATATTTTGAAAAATGCATAAACTTTTTCTATAAATAACAGCAGGTTTGTTGTTAATTTACTTGACACTGTTGTTTGTTTTCCTATTTTATTTTATTGTATTTTTTTCATTTCATGCTTTAAAAAGAAAATTCTGGCACCATTTCCTCATTAACCAGCAGGTGAACTAAAGGCCAAAACTTGTGCATGTTTCATCATCCTTTCAAATTGTGAATCACGCAGCATTCTCAAGTAAGCCAAGCATCTGAGTTGTCTATTTTAGAATGCCTATTGGACTGTATGTTCCTTAGCACCTGGTGAAGGTAATTACCTTACAAATGATCGTGCATTAACTTTAATCATCCGCAGGGTGTTGGTTGGCTCCTGGACATATCTATAGTAATTGTAAACACAATAAAAAGACAAACATACAGGATGTTAGAATCTCCCTTCGCACTTCTGCATTCCACGCATTCCACTAGCACGAGCGTAATTCACAAAAATCCTCCGGATTGTGCATTCATGAACTCTAGTTTTGTTTACTTTGCCATGTGCTTGTTTGTTTTTGGTTTATGTCATGTCTCTGCCCCCGCATCCTTATTGGTCTGTTTATTTTGGTTCATGTCCTGTGTCTGCCCTTGTTCTGTCATTGGTTTCCCATTTATTGTTTGATTATTGTTTTCAGGTGTTCTGTGTTTTATCTTGTTTGCTTTTGATTACCCTTGTTATTTAAACCCCTTTTTGTGTCCGCTTCCTGGCAGAGTATTAATGATGACTACAGATGACTAATGATGACTAATGAAGACTAAAGACGAGTAAAGATAAGAAATTGTATATTTCTCTATGTTTTTCATTTTCCACGCGTTCTCTAGACTTTGGATTACTGCCTCATGATTTCTTGGATATTTACCTTGCCATTTTTGGGAATACCGCCGTGTCAGTTTTTGGATTATTACCCTGTGAGTTTTTGGATTATCGCCTTGCCTTTTTGGAATTACTGCCCTGTCATTTTTGTGGATCATTGCCTTGTTTATTTGTGGATTTTTCCGTGAACACTCATTGGATTTTTGTTTGATGGTTTGGTAAATGTTCCTTTACTTTTGAGTGTTCGTTTAATTTTGAATGTTCCTCTCACTTCATTTGTTCCTAATAAACTGCCTATTTCCCCTGCGAGTGCATCCTGCTTCCCTCCTTTAGGTTATGTAACAGAATACTCCACCCAAAAAATGGATGCAGCGGGGATAATTAGGGCACCCTGTGCCCCAGCTTTTGTTCCTCCATTTGACTCAGTCTCCTTCTCCCAGTGGGCCTGCATTCATCCCCCTCCAGCTTACAATGGTTTCTCCATTTATCCCCAATATTTTCTCTGGCATGCCCAAGGATATTTCATGAGCCTAAAGGACCCCAAGCCCAGTGAAGAACAATGGGCGCGGTTCCTCCTGTCCCGTTTGGTTGGCTCAGCCCACTGGTGGGCAGAGAGCCACCTCGCCAGCAGGTACACCAAACTGGCTACAGCTTCGGGTTTCGTGGAGCTCCTGATACAGGAATTTGGGAGCCCAGAATTTGAGCCTGACATAAGAACATTCCTGAACAAGGTGCACCTGCCCAGTGAACCTGGCCAGTCCTTCCTGGACCATTATGAGAGGAAGCAGGCTAACATGGCAGCCTACACCTCTCAACTCTGGACCCAGAAGTGCGCCACCAAGGGATGCACCCGACCAGCCAGCCTACAGTGCCCCACCTGTAGGAAACAGGGAGTAAGAAGCAGCTACTTCTGCTCGCAAGCCTGTTTTCAGGGCAGCTAGTGGGTGCATAAACGGCTCCACAGGCGGGCACCCCCAGAGCTCCAGCCGGAGATCCAGCAGGAAGTCTCCCCAGTGGAGCACCACCTGGAGGTTAACATGGCAACCTCCAGCCCCGAGCTCCAGCAGGAGGCCCAGCAGGATGTCTCCTCAGCGGAGCTGCTCCTGGAGGTTAACGTGGCAACCTCCAGCCCCGAGCTCCAGCCGGAGGCCCAGCAGGAGGTCTCCTCAACGGAGCTGCTCCTGGAGGTTAACGTGGCAACCTCCAGCCCCGAGCTCCAGCCGGAGGCCCAGCAGGAGGTCTCCTCAACGGAGCTGCTCCTGGAGGTTAACGTGGCAACATCCAGCCCCGAGCTCCAGCCGGAGGCCCAGCAGGAGGTCTCCTCAACGGAGCTGCTCCTGGAGGTTAACGTGGCAACCTCCAGCCCCGAGCTCCAGCTAGAGACCCAGCAGGATGTCCCTTCAGCTGAGCTGCTCTTGGAGGTTCAAGAGGGAACCTCCTCTCCTGTCCTGCTCATGCCGGAGGTCCACGAGGAGACCTCTGCCCAAGCCATGTTCCTGCCAGAGGTCCACGGGATGACCTCTTCCCAAGCCAAGTTCATATCAGAGGTCCATGGGTTGACCTCTTCTCAAGTCAATTCCATGTCTGAGGTCCACGGGGTGACCTCCTTTCCAAGTTCTAGCTCATGTTTTAGCCTAAAATTAAGTCCTAGTCCAACTCCATGTCCAGATTCCTGTCCTAAACCAAATCCAGGTCCAAATCCAGATCCCAGTCCATGCCTCAGCCTATGCCCAAAGCCAGTTTCTAGTCCAAGTCCCAATCCTGTTCCTAGCTCAGTTCCCAGTCCAGTTTCTGGTGTTTTTTCAAGGCCAATTCCCAATCCAGGTTCCAGTCCAGTTTCCGACCCAGCTTCTAAGTTTGCCCCCAGTCCTGTTCCCAACTCTGTTCCCAACTCTGTTCCCAGCTCCGTTCCCAGCTCCGTTCCCAGCTCTGTTCCCAACTCTGTTTTTGATTTAATTTCTAGCCCTGTTTTTGCTTTAATTCTCAGCTCGGTCGCTGATTTAATTGCCAACTCTATTTCCAGCTCCGTTTCCAGCTCCGATTCCAGTCAGGTTGTAGATTTTGTTGACAGTTCTGTCTCTAGCCTAGTTTCCAGTTCTGTACACGATCCTGTTCCCTTTCCTGTCTCCTCCTCTGTCTCCTCCTCTGTTTCTTGTCTGGTTTCTAGTTCAAGTTCTAACTCAGTTTCCGGTCCAGTTTCAGATTTTGTCTCCACCCCTGTCTCCATCCCTGTCTCCCATTTAATTTCTAGCTCTGGTTCCACTTCAATTTCTAGCTCTGGTTCCACTTCAATTTCCAGCTCTGGTTCCACATCAATTTCCAGCTCTGGTTCCAATTTACTTTCTAGCTCTGGTTCCAATTTACTTTCTAGCTCTGGTTCCAATTTACTTTCTAGCTCTGGTTCCAATTTAATTTCCAGCTCTGCTCCCATTTTAGCTTTGAGTCAGGTTTTCAGTTCTGTTCCGGGTCAAATTTTTGATATGGTTTACGACTCAAGTTCTAATTTATTTTCCTATCCAGTTCTCTATCCAGTTCTCTACCCAGTTCTCTGTCCTATCCTCTGTCCTATCCTCTGTCCAGTTTTCTGCCATGTCCTCTGTCCTATTCCCCAGTCTGTTTCAAAGTCTGTCTCCGAGTCTGTCTCAAATCCAGGTGCCAAATCTGAGTCCAGTCCTGGTTCCAGTCCAGGTTCCAGGCCAAACACCAGGTCATGCACAGCTCCGAGATCCAGGCCAAGCACCCGGTCACGCGCAGCTCCGAGCTCCAGGCCAAGCGTCAGGTCATGCGCAGCTACGAGCTCCAGGCCAAGCACCAGTTCAAGCACCGCACCAAGTTCTCGACCAAGTTCTCGACCAAGTTCTCGACCAGGTTCGAGGGTACAGCCCGACGCGCTCTGCTCTGGCCTCGGGACGCGGAGCATCACCAGCCTCGGGTCCTGGGGGGGCAGATGTTCTGATCCTGCCCAGGGGCCCGCGTCCGCCAGAGCAGTCAAAACTTTCGGCGCTTCGGGAGACACGCCTTTGGGGGGGGGGGGCGGGTATGGTGGTCTCTGTTAGAATCTAAGAAATTGTATATTTCTCTATGTTTTTCATTTTCCACGCGTTCTCTAGACTTTTGATTATTGCCACGTGATTTCTGGGATATTTACCTTGCCATTTTTGGGAATACCGCTGTGTCAGTTTTTGGATTATTACCTTGTGAGTTTTTGGATTATCGCCTTGCCTTTTTGGAATTACTGCCCTGTCATTTTTGTGGATCATTGCCTTGTTTATTTGTGAATTTTTGTGTGAACACTCATTGGATTTTTGTTTGATGGTTTTTATAAATGTTCCTTTACTTTTGAGTGTTCGTTCAATTTTGAATGTTCCTCTCCCTTCATTTGTTCCTAATAAACTGCCTATTTCCCCTGCGAGTGCATCCTGCTTCCCTCCTTCCGGTAACCTAACCCAGGACATATAATGAAATAAAGTAAATATGCATGTGAATGGAAAATGAAACTAACTGGTGACTTTAAAGACTGTGGAGGCCCTAGACAAAAATAAATAAATAAATAGATAAATAATAAGTAATATAAAATAATATACAGTAATAATATAAAACAATAATATAAAAAACACAAAAGAAAATGTAAATTTCTTTCTGACATTTATTTTTGTTTACATTTATTTACCTTATGTTAGAATTCTAGCAACAGTAGTAACTTTCATTAAATTATCCAGAATAAATAGCCATATATAGTAAATACTGTAATAGTAATAATACTAGTAATAGTAATATTATAAGTTATTATTTTTTGAACATCTTTTTCAGGTAAAATAAATAATTTACCTAATCCCCACTGTTATCCTGTAGGTTATTATCCTCTAAAATAACAAGTTAATGACTAGCCACTTAACTGTAGTCAAAAAAATTGTTATGTTTTGTCAGCTTGCAAGATAGAGACTCACAAAACCACTGGTAGGCTCTTAAGTACTGTCTTTGCTAACATTTTCTCTTTCACCAATAAAACAATTTAGCAATAACCAAACTGCTTTTAGAAGGAAGCAATATGCCTCAGGGTCCTCATGAGCTTGAATTACTGTCTGTACTGAGTTTTGCATGTTCTCCGTGACCATGCGGATTTCCTCTGGGTTCTCCGGTTTCCTCCCATCTGCCCAAAACAAGCCATTAGGTGAATTGTCTGCTTTAAACTACCTCTAGGTGTGAATGAACATGCGAGGGTGTTCCAGGGAAAGGATCCACCACAACCAAGATTCTGGACCTGCATAGCTTATGGCATTTATGGGAATTGCCGTTTAATGTGAATAGTAGTGGTTAGGCACAGCTTGGCAATGCTGGCTTTTAATACTGCGCCACAGCACATGGAGAATGAACAAAACAAACTGAGATGTTTACCCGCCAGCCCATATTTGTTCCTCTTTTCTGGGTAATAAATACTTTTGGCTATATATTTCACCTCATAAGGCTGTTTTCACACTTGCCGTTTTTTTTGTCTTAACCGCCAGTGCACGTTTTGCATGTAATTCTATGGGAAGCGGCTGCAAGGTGGGTGGAAGGCGGACGTTTTTAAAAGCACTGCCACCAGGGTTTTTTTGGAGATGAAAAAAGTTCAGCTTTCTATAAAAACTGTAAGCAGCGTCAAGCACTTATTTACCTCCTGACTAATCAGGTCACGAGTTGGGCGGCAAGCGAGAAAAACAAACATGGAGGACAAAGTAGCAGTGAAAATAAGTCTTGTTAGAGAGCGAATATGAGGAGATTTATGACACACTGAATCATCGTCAGTGTCTTCTAAGGTCACAATATAATTAAAAATAACCCTTTGACGTCAAACATTAAGTGTGGCTGCATACAGTGAAATCACACAAGCAGCTCAAATTCTTTTGATTTTCTTCCTTCAAATCTACAGCAAAGACAAATAAGTTCCTCATCACCAGAGTTAAATCAATATTGACTTCCTCTTTATTACTGATAATAATCTAGTAATAGCTAGGCTAGTTATTTGGTCGATACTAAATAAGACAGGAACAGCGTTATTATTGTTACAGTATTCCTATACATTCTTGCTTGTACTTCTCCTATATACTTGATTTCTTTCTAATACCTTGTGATCCATTCACAATTCCTCTTGTTTTCTCTTACAGTTGAGGTAACAAGTTTAAATACGCCTTGCAGAATCTGCAAAATGTTAATAACATTCACTGATTCTCAAGAAGGCAACACGATACATTAAGAGCCAGGGGGTGTAAACTTTTAAACAGGATGATCGGTGTAAATTGTTATTATTTTGTTTAAAGATCTTACTTTTTTTCATTTAGTACTGCCCTTCAGAAGCTACATAAGATATTTACATGTTTCCTAGAAGACAAAATAACAACAGTTTACAGTGTGAAAAGATGGATTAAGATGGACACAGTATTAAGAATCAAGAATCATGATATGTAAACTTTTGAACTGGTACATTTGAGTAATTTCAGTTATTATTGTGTCTTGTGGGCTATATGTAAACATCTGTTTGGTGAAATAGCTTATACAGGGCAGTACTAAATAAAAAACTAAATGCAATTTTTATGAACCCTATTATTATAATTATTTAAAAAAAAATTATTAACATATTGAAGATTCTGCAAGGCGTATGTAAACTTATGACCTCAACTGTACATTTGACTAAGTATTTTATTTGTATGGTCTCTACAGTTGGGTTCCCCACTGAGGTTTAAGCACTTCTGTAGATAGGATCTACAATATCTTAAGAGAAACTAGACAGACCGCATTGACGAACAAGTGGTGTGTTTGGAGACAGCCACGAAATACTATAAAAATCCATGTGGTTACTGGTGTAGGAGGGATATTACAGGCATACAGCAGTTAGCCGAGACATTGCGATAGGCATGCATTAAAGAGTCTGAGTGGTTCAATGTGGCCGAAGCTCAGCGTAAAAGCAGCCTTTGGAGCCGGTGACCTCTGTAACACTAGGCTCCATGTGCTACTTATACCATAGCCATACACTAAGAGAGCAGAACAGAACAGAACCAGTAGCTGTGTAGAGGGTGGCATTCGCACTTAGCTAATTCATGAGGAAACCTCATATTTCAAAGAACAGGCAAAGTATTAAAGATTTCACTTAAAGTATCATTCATAAGGACCTAGTTCAAGGTGTAAGGTCTAAAGGATTTTCCGCTACCATAAACATTTGTCAGGGATGAAAAGATGACACAATTTTGGCTAAGTATAACTTACTGTGTGAATTTATTCTGTTGTGCAACAGTGAACTTATCTAATCACGCTCATGGCTGTTCTATAGTAATAATCCATCTATTTTCTGTACCGCTTATCCTACACAGAGTCGTGGGGAGCCTGGAGCCTATCCCAAGGGACTCAGGGCACAAGGCAGGGGACACTCTGGACGGAGTGCCAACCCATCGTAGGGCACAATCACTATTTGCTATTTGGTATGTCCATTTTTTTTCATGAGTCCACTTTTTTTGCTTTAATGACAGTGTGGACTCTATTAATATGGTCAATGTCACAAATTTGCTTACATTTAAATATTAGTCTAGAAATTGTGCAACATCATGAATACTGAATAGTCAAGAACTCAAAAATTCAGAATAGTTCAAAATTCTAAAGCATTCTGACTATTTCAAGTTTTAAATAAAAAACAAATCCCAGATTTTCAATGTGGTCTCAGACTTTTGGTCTCCACTGTATACTTTTACTGTATAGACATGCTTGGCTAATCATTCTCACGTCTTTATTTATTATGAATGTTTAAGGTCCTTGATGATAGATCTGCATGGATATGAGGGTCAGAATTGACTTTTTATTGACAGTTGGGGTGTTTCTGTTAAGCAAACCTGTCAATGTTGCACTGCTGTAAAAATTTTCTTGGGCTGGGCCAATGGCAAACAGCAATAAGTGCTCAGATTTATTGTATTGCTTGAAGGAAACCTGAAAACACTTGTTTAAAAGGTTTATTTAACCCCATGCTGTGAGTTAATGCATTGGGAATAGAGCTACTAAGCCTTAATGGTGATGATCATGTTATTAGAGACGGTGGGGATAATCTGTGACCCTAGAAATAGATCAAATGCTTAGTTTTAAAAGAACAACAGTCTTTAAAAATCATCCTAAACAAAAGGTGACTCCCCACAGAAGTGCATTGCACATGTACAGTCAATGTACTAGCCATTTATAAGCAGTAAGCTAGCCTGAAATGAGGGACACTCTGCCAAAACATTTGAAATGAGTGCATGGAAAAAGAAATATCAAGTTGCTGGTTTTGGGTCATTCTGCTCTGGATAGTCACCTATATAACTTCAAGCCAAATGATGAAGGTTTTGAAAGAAGGACATTTCAGGAGCTTTCACCAGAAATGACTAATTTACTATTTAGAGGCTAAATGTAAAAGTAAATTGTCGTAAGACATGAAATCAATTGGGCATTGCCTCTGGTGACAGCCACATGCTGGATTTCCAGAAGTAGCTATATGTCTGTGTGGTTAAAAACTTAAGCATTCTCACATGGCTAAGAAGACAAATGGGAGCATGGAGGTCTCTTGACAGTGTGAAGCAGCCGAAATTAGGTTTTGGCTTGAAATGCAAGTGAGTGAAGCACCAAGACAGGAAACGTTTCCTGTATTTAAAGGTAACATGGAGCTGCGAGGCCCGTGCTGTGTGTTACAGTGAAGGGCTCAGAGTTGACATGGTTTAAAGATTTGACCTTTTATGCATTGTTCTACACACGCCTGTATTTACATTTTATTCTTTCGGCAGATGTTTTTATCCAAAGCCACAGTGGCAGCTTGACAATATTTGAGCGCTCAGCCAAACAGTAGCCCAGACATCTACTGCATGTCCTCTCTCATCTTTTTACAGTACTATTCTTGTTTTTGCATTGATAGTTAAACCAATACTATCCTACTACTTTGCCTTAAACTAAAGGGCAAACATATTTATTATATAATTATACTTATACCATAGTGCTGTTGAAATCTTTACTCTGATTAGTCAGAATGTGTTGATTAATTTTCTATAACAGCAGCTCTGACAATAGTCCCGACTACAAATCACAGGTATATATTAATTCTAATACATTACCATTTCAATAGTATTAACTAACACAGGGACTTGTATTAAAACAAACATAGCCATACACCTTTTGTAATAGTTGTGTACGAGTCCCTCAGTTGTCCTCAGTGTGAAAAGATGGGTCTCAACATCATATAGTCGCTGCTGGAAAGGGGTCAAATATGCAGAAGATGCTGGAAAAGCAAAGACTGTGCAGGACCTGGAGGATTTCTCTGAAGAACAGTGGGCAGTTTAACTGCTCAGGACAAACAAGGGTCTGAACAACTATCACAAAACATGAAAACAGTCATTTACACACGGTATTAAGAGTCAAGCGTGTGTAAATGTTTGAACTGGTTCATTTGTGTAAATTCATTTATTATTGTGTCTTGTGGACTATATGTAAACATCTGTTACATGAAATAGCTTATTCAGGGCAGCATTATTTTTTAAATTATTAACATATTTCAGATTCTGCAAGGTGTATGTAAATGACCTCAACTGCATATAGAAAATGAATGGCCTCCTGTTGCATGCTAGCATGAGTGTGAAGGGTTAAAATTGGCTGTGATTCATTAGACAGAAGTGATCAAAGTCCCTGAAGAAGAAGGGTTGCTTCCACTGTATTGTATAGCCTAAAATTCAACACTGGGTCACGAAAAGTAACTGTCAGCATTTGGCAGGGAATATATTGTTTCGGGATAGTTGGGTTATGATGAGGCTGAGAATTTCAGCATGTTGAAAAGAAGAAAAAAAAACAATCCTGAAAACGTTCAGGTTTTAAGACGGCCTACATAAGGTCCAATGTGTCATTTCCTAGATTAATGTCTTGACTGTGGGTAAGTTGGTGTTAAGTTTGGCCTAAACCAGTATTCAAAGCAGACAGAGAATGAGTGAGTCAGTGTGAGTTTGCTCGGAGCAGATCTCCAGTGTTTTTTTTCTTCTTCAACGAATCTAAGCAACGCATCGGCAAGGCAGAAAAGAGCAGGCCATCACAGTCGAGCCAGACATGCTTTGTTTGCTTCTCACATCCAGTTCAATAAATGTCTCCTTCTCACCCAGGAAAAAAAAAAGACCTTAGTAACTGCTGGAGCGCTAACGGCACACACAGGCCCTGTGCATACAAATGACTTCAGCTATTCTTCACCAAGTGTTTCAGAGCTCATCCATGCTCTAACATCATGATTAATGTCAGTGGAGATATATAACCATAAACCCTTTCTGAAGTACTCTGTGATTCTGCTTCCGGTTTTAACGTCTCCCAGGTGGCTCTTTCCCTATTGCACATAAGTGTCTTTTCCCTTTAACATACATCCTTAGTATACAGGACTCACTAGATTCTGCATATGATTTTGATTATTAGAAGAAACCAAAACCGTACTATTTTTAGTGCACATCCATTTCCTCTTAATGCACAGGAAATTGACATTACTAAATGGGTCACAGGATAATGTCTTACTGCTCATATTTGTGTCCTTGCCAAGCTCTGTGCATCTTAAGCAACACAGTTTGCTTGATCAAGCCTGGTTCTAATTAGACATGGTATTTTGGGGAATTTTACTGTATATTACTGAGGATTTTACTAATGCTGTGGATGAAGAAGGATGTAACCAAAGCAAATTAAATGTGATCATGAAGTAAGAATGTCCAGGTGAAAGGGATATCCAGGTTCATTGTATTGGTGGAGGATTAGTTTTTTTTGTGATTTTGTCTGGTTCTTATAGCAAAATTGTTATATTCATACATAATACTCTATGGTTTGGGTTAAACCCAATACTCCAAGTACACTAAGCAATACTAGAGGCTCTTGTAGACACACACACACACACACACACACACAGTAACTGAGATGACCTTGCAAAAATGCATATTGATTTATCCCCTGACTAAACATGCAATAATAGGCTAAATATTAACTATTACATAAATATTTTAGCCTAATAAACTTGTACCATAAGGTATTGGTATTGGTACTCCGTGTGCATAAAGCTTGCATGTTCTCCCTGTGCTTCGGGGGTTTCCTTCGGGTACTCTGGTTTCCTCCCCCAGTCCAAAGACATGTTGTAGGCTGATTGGTATTTCCAAGTTGTCCGTAGTGTGTGAATGTGTGTGTGATTGTGCCCTGCGATGGGTTGGCACCCCGTCCAGGGTGTCCCCCGCCTTGTGCCCCAAGTTCCCTGGGATAGGCTCCAGGCTCCCCACAACCCTGTGTAGGATAAGTGGTACAGAAAATGGATGGATGGATGTATGGAACCGACCACGATCAAACAGTTACTGAAGATGAATGAATGAATAAATAAAACATTTAGGCATAGGTTAAGAAAGTTTATAGTAATTTTATAGTAATCTCATAAGTAAACAATGAAACTCAACGGGGCATGTTGTTACCGCTCCGAAGTTGATTATTTTCATATTACAGCACATTACATTAAGTGTTGTCACAGCAATTTACTACCAATTGATGTTCTACAAGATTAAATATAGCAATAAACGGATAAAAAGTATGACATGTTCTTTTTCAATTAATTCAAAATATAATTGTTGACAAATTGCTGTGGTATAAGGGGACACAGCAACCCGAGCCACATCACAACACCAAAAAAATTACTGACTATTTTCCTATAACAGCATGCCCTCAAGTGTTTTATTCCTTACATGTCACAGAACAAACTTAGAATCAACTGAATATTTATTGAAATTTCCAATAATGTTCTCAGTTAGCTGGGCTTTCAGATCATATTATAATATTTCCATTAAACTAACCTCCAGGTTTTGGCCTCAGTGATTCAGTAACACAATAGCAATAGATCTCTCATTCCTCCAGGATTCTCTTCTCCATGGCACATAACCACACATCACACCAAGGGCCAAACATCTCTCACCTTCATGCTAGGCATTCCTGGGCTAAGTTTAGATCAGAGAGTGAGAGCTCACGCTTTGCTTTATGGAGATGAAATGAGAATAAAAGCTCATTCTTTTTTTTTTTTGAAACAAGACCGACTGAACATTTTTTCAGCGCCTGGCATGGTGTTGTACTTATATCACAATAAATATCCTGGTGAGGGTTGAAAAAAACCTGTGACATCGATGGACTTTGTAACCTCTTCAGTTTTGCTGCACGCAGTCTGATGCAAAACAGACCAAAGTCCAGGGTTCTTCCAAATTCTTCTCCAGAACAGATTTTTCAGAGTGTGTTTTCTCTTGCCTCCTAAAAGATGTGGTGATGTCGGAGGTGCTGAAATACTTTGCATTGTCATGTGTTATACAGATGTTGGGTGTAGGAGGCAGCATTCACGGCCTAGTGGAAGAATTAAAGCCTGCAAGGTGGAGGCCGGCGAGAAAAGTATTAGAGAAATGACGCTGAGGCCTGTAATGTAAAAATGATTAGGTTCAGAAACACACCCAGTATGTTATCATTTGCGTTTGTGTATTGATTACAGTCACGGGGCTCTAATTGTTTCAGACAGCGTAGTTTACCATTTCTCTCACGCACCTTGTGTTCTTTGTTTCCTTTCTGGATGTTTAAGTGACATTTGGAGGCTGTAAGCCACAAAGCTCGAAAACTGCTTTCTGAAATTTTCAGGAATGTTCAGTGTTGTTGGAGAAATTTTCAAATTTAAAATTCACCAGTTTATTGGATAATTCAGTGGACGTTTTAGGCATGATTTCAGTGCCAGGACAACATGTTAAGTTTAATTACACAGACAATTGTATGTTTAGACACCTGCTGTTTGGTGGTCGGGGCGGTGAACGCCTTCCAGGACCAGACCCAGACAGACTGCCCTCCCCTTCCCTTCCCCTGCCTATGTCACACGTGCAACTGGGATGAATCTGCACCGGAGCCCAGACGCAATGCTCTGTGAAGCGTAATTGTACTGTTTATTTTCTTAGCTGTGTTTTTGTACAGAAAAAATATGTAAATGTTTACGCGTGCATGGCCGCTAAGAAGGTAGGCCTGCCCTTCCCAGCTGTTCTCATGCAAGGCTTGCTTTTGCGTAGATGATGCTTTTTTTTTTGCAAAGTCACACTGCGATCTGTTCCTGATGCCTGGAACCGAGCGCAACATCTAGCCCAAGCATTGCACGTTAGGGCTAAATCAGTCCTGCATCACAGTGAGTGAGGGAATTATAGCAATTACACGCTCCTCGAGTAGGCGAGCTGCTAAACGCTGAGGCGAAACAGAGGTTAGAACATCCGTCTCAGTGGAACACACGCAAAACACAGGAGCCATGTCTCCGCTCGTGTTCACGCTCGAAGTGGAGACACGCAAGATGGCCTCATTGCTCCCAAACTCCAGATTGAGGCTGCAGCTGTCTGCCCGAGCTCTGGCTGTCGAAAGCGAGCGTGTTTTCCACTTGCACTGACGGGCTAATTGAACAGTGTGATGTTGACCAGCCACCATGAATGGTTATGGATTGTTTCTGGTGGTTTTCTTACGTTTACAGAGTGCTCAGTGAAACTCCAGGCTTGGCTGCTCACCAGTGTGTACGAATTAAGCATCCGTTCATTTAAAACTTGCTGTCTGCACGATAATTATGTTATTTTGGTGCTTATGGATGGAGGAAATAGAACATACTGTGGCTAAATAAACATACCCAGACATTTTGAACAGGAAGTTTATTGATGGTTTGATTGACCGATGGATTATTTGTTAGGATGGAGGGGGGGGGGGGGGGAACATCACTCGTATCAATGACGTGAATAAAGAGAGAGATTGGCTTGTTGTCGGAAAACTTTTCTGTCCCTTTCGCGGCATGTGTTTTGTAATAACTTCAGACAAAGGAAAAAAATTCCTGTCTTTCTCCCCCCCTCACATTCAAGAGTGCATCTCATGACAGGATGATCAGATCGTGAATGAATTAAAGCAATTACATGCACGCAAATGGAAAGAAAAAAAGAAGACAAGCCAGTCTTTCCTCATCTGCAGATCAAAAAGCAAGCCAAATAAAAAAAGACATGAAAGAAGGGCATGTCGTAATCATGAACCAAGCAGCGAGTGATCTCTGTTGGATCACGTGCAAACAGGAAGTGCAGAATGATCCAATTGTGCTTTATCAGCAAATACCGTGATGAGTTCCCCTAAACAGTTGGGCTATTAGGGACCTATTAGTGGAGGGTCCCCTCACTGCAGTTCCAGAACTTGGAGCTAGAAGTGCAAACATCTGGTGTGTTGCGTGGCAGTGAACTACAGCGCTGACCTCTCCCTCTTCCTCTCCTGTCGAGTGAAAACAAACAAGACTCCCATGTTTTCAGCTGGTGTGACTGAGCCAGTGTGCCGTGCCTTTGAGGCCTTTAGCGGATCGCACCATGTGCATCTGTGACGTCTCTCCATTCCCCAAACTGGCTGTTAGAGGGTCAGCGGTGCGCACTGTTTATTGACTCAGAGCTTAGTGAGTGCTTCAGTAAGGAGTGTAATGTGCTGTAGGTCTCCACTTGACTGCAAGGCTGCACTACAGTTAGCTAAATATGGATACCAGCAGAAACTCTTAACAAAATAGAGAGCTAATGATGAACATGTTTACCTAAGTGAGTGTATTTTCTAATACAATAGAATAATACAATTTTTCTTCTGTGCAATGATGCAAAGGCTTGCTGCACTTCACTGATATTTATGGCACATGCTGTAGAATTAGTGGTCCCATTAAGAGGAACTGCTTGTTACCAAATGTGAGGCAGCCTGGGAAAATCCTTTACACGGTCAATTAAAAAAAAAAAAAATAATAAAATAAAAAAAAATCACAAAATCATGCAGATCGAAGTCAAGAGCTTCAGTTAATGTTCACATATTTTTTTTTTTAATGCAAACTTTGTTATAGATTTTTTATTTTATATCTTCTAAATTATCAAGTCAGTACAAAAAACATTTTAGATTCCCAAACATTAGTTTTCTAGCACAAAATTAAATGTTACAGAAAAATGTTTGTATGTCATTAAAGAAAGTAGCATATTACGTAAGAGACACTTCAGAAAAAAAGAACACAATGAAGGCTGCTGGGTTTTGCTGCAAAAATAATTAGCGAGTGCGAAAGTCAAAGTCTCCAGAAGGTCGCTGGTTCTGAAAGATGCTCAATAAAACTTACCAGCTCTTTTTTTTTTTCTTTATTATAAAACTGCACAAATTGTACTGGAGACTACTATTTTTATTTTTATTTTTTGTAACACCAAATAGTGACTTTGTTTCATTTACTACTGTTTACTGCTCTTTACGGTATATATATATATATATATATATATATATATATATATATATATATATATATATATATATATATATATATATATATATATATATATATATATTTAAATATAGAAACATTTAATTTGATTATTTTGAAGGCATCTTTGCTCTACAGCATTTCTTTGCATGTGCCTAAAACCTTTGCACAGTACTGTATAAACATCAGAATTGGGAAAAAATGTGATCTCAGTGACTGTAGAATGGTGGTTGGTGCCAAACAGGCTGGTCTGAATATTTCAGAAACTGTCGTTTTGGCAAAATCTATTTATCTGTTCTTAAAGTAGAGATGTCAAAGTATATTACTGCCAAAAAAAAAAAAAAACAACTAAATTTTGGTCAAAAAATGATTTTTCTTCTCTTGTTCCAGAATTCAGCCATAGGTTATCCCATCCCACTACATACAGTATATGTCCTTTTTCTGGTGGCTTTGGAGGGCAACGTCCCAATTAAAAACACAATTTAATGTTTTGTATTTGTTTTATTTACCCACAGCTGGCAGTGACATTTATTTATTTATTTTTTTTAACCTGAAATCCATGTAAAATCCACCATCTTCAAGTTAGCTCCAAATGGCTTCATTTGTTCAGTATACTAGTTATAACATAATGTGCATTACATTATTACATTCCCCACGTGTTACCCCAATCACAGATTCAGCCACAGAAAATACATGACTCATTGTGTTTTTCTTGTAATTTAACGTTGTCTGACAAAACCTGCACTTCTAATTTTACTCGACTACATATTAGCACCACTGGATTCATTTGGGGATGCTTGCAGTTATGAACAATAGGAGCCACACGAGGTAAATAAACCACAGCCCCATGCATATGTAACCTAAATGAATTATATTACCTGTTTTTGTGTTAAACACAATCAAATTTGTAAAAAAGTAGTATTATTTCCCCACTCATCACTAATGCTCATTACTACTCAGCAGCCTACAGCCCTAGAGAATACCTCCTACTTTCGCAGGCAAAGTTATATGATGGAAAATAATACAAGTCCTCAACCAGGTGTGAAGTTTCACATGTTCTCCTTATGTTCACATGGGTTTCTTCCAGGTTCTCATTTTTCCTCCTACCTCCCAAAAGTATTCCAGTAAGTGGATTGTCTGCACTAAATTACCATTAGGAGTAAATGATCTAGGTGCTCTGCAATGAGCTGGCATCCCATCCAGGTGTATCCCTACCATGCTCCCAGTGTTCCTGGGGTAGGCTCCAGATTCACCATGTCCCTGACCAGGAAAAAGTGCTTACTGAAAGATGAAAGATTGAATGAAACTATAAATCCAGGGTTCAACTAGTTCTGGATTTGGGCTGGTAATTACACTGTTTGGTGCAAAATGAATCAAGGTAACTTATAGAATGTAGAGCAACTGTAATTCATAGATGGTCTTTCTTTATTGCCTAAATGATTACAATAAGGTAGGTTTAAGAAAGCTGTCCATACTGTATATTACTAAAGTAATATTCACTAGTATTCACTAATATTTACTAGTAAATCACTAGTAAGGCGTCACTACCAAGAGGACATTCATTCCCATGTCATTATATCAATACTTTGTGTACAGTACATGTATAGCAACAACATGCAAATCACATGTTTTATACTGTATATAAGAAATCCTATTATAGAATCAATGGCTTTGTAAAATGTAAGATAACATCTATGGTGTTTAACTGGAATGGATGCCTGGTTGTTTAGTGATCACAAAATGAAATTCCATTGGCATTACTGGTGCCATTTTTTTTAAACAGTTCTTGACCTTGATCTCATAGGCAGCCCAGTGAGCTGTGTGTGTAATTCAGAGCAGAATGTAAGACATTAAAGGTGTTACTGGACCTCAGCACATTGTAGTCATCCCACTTCAATTAGATCACTTACTGAAAGATTTGATTTGATGCTCCACACATGCACTGTAATGAGAATATTTGATTCAGATGGAACCAGCACTTTGCACGGAAGTGAACATTTTCTGAGATGTTGTGTTAGGAATGCTTTTTGTCAAATATTTGGGCTTGATTATGAGTTTAAATATTAGCAGGACCAGCTGGTATAATTGGGCTAGCAGGGCTAAGCCTCCCCTCTTTTTCCAAGAATAAATACATAACATTTCTGGCATTGTCTTATTTGCTGTAAATAAATGTCTTAAAGTGGATTATTTCTGACTTTTGTTGAACCAAGAATAACAGCCCGCCTATGTTTACAAAAGTGAAAATGCGAATAATGAGATGAAGTTGTGGCTGGGGCTGATTTCTTTTTAACCCAGACTGCAGATTCATGTAGCCTATCAGTGAAATTGTACCAAGTTATTCCACTTGGTGAAATGCCTACTAGATTTCATATTCGTTGGGGCTAATTTATTAAATCCTGACTCCCCGACACATCAATAACATGTCATTAAGAGTGATTGAAATGGCACATATGAAATATAGTTGCAGGTGTCATAAACATGAATGAAGTATTACTTTCTCGATTATTGATTTTTTAAAATGAGAAACTGGAAGTAGACTAATCATTATCCAATCAACAATACACATTACACAAAGGGACACCAACAGTACTGTCCCTGCTTAAATAAAACAACAACAACAACAACAACAACAACAACAAAACAATAGAAACCATCACAGAAACTCCAATGGTTTCCACTACAAATACCATTACAAACCATCAGCTAACCATTAATACCATTAAAATGATTGGTCCTTAATGGTATCCACTAGACATAACATGCTACCAAAAGAAGGCAACTAATTGCCATTAGAGACCCACAGGGACCATTACAGTTTCCATTAAAAACAAGATTTCCATTCTAGCCTTCAAAACCATTACAAATTCTATGAGGTGTTCAGTTGTTGTTGCGATTTGAATAAAAGTGCTTGCTAATGGTCAACGCAGCTTTATACCCCTGCTTTATACCCTTGCTAATTTGGAAGAGACACGGCATGATTCCGAACTTAAAAAAACTTGACTTTAACGAAAAGCAATCACAAATTGTCTTTCAGTGAGTCTGTTCCTGTGTGTATGCGTAATAGTTTTGTGCTCATGATCAGACTCCATTCTATAAAGCTAAACCATAATGGATTTACAATAGAAACAGTTTCCGATCAGGAGTAGAATTTTTTTTGCCCTCCCATTCAATATTGTGAACAGCAGCATATCTTTTCTATTACTTAATTATAAATCTTCTTCCCTTTTACTACATACTAGCAAAAATCGCACTATATTGCTACTAGCCTTTTTTTAAATGCTGAAAGCAAATAGCAATGTACGGTCTCTAACCTGTCTCTAGTGAGCAGTGCACTTTATTTCGCACTGGCCCTCAATGAGTTTCCGATTTTTTAACTACCAATAGGGGGCAGTCTCTCTGACTCACATGTAGCTGCTGCTCAGAACGTTCCAGTACTGTGTGCACATGCTTGTGTCCAGCTCAGCTTAGTCATCTCATAAGGAGAAAAATCAGCAGCCTAGCTCTGGATAAATAACAAAGTTATTAGCAACGCCATAGGAATCCTTTAAGCCTAAGAGGTTTACAAAAAACAAGAATAAATGCACATGGAGAAAGAAAAATTGTTTATAGACTGCATCACTGAGATGATTACTGTGGCCGTTGCAAAGGAAATGAAATGTTTCTTGGGTCTCCTGTGATTCACTTTTCTCAACTCCTTGTATTCTAGGTGGAGAAAATGCATTAACCCCTTAACCTTCAAGCTTATTGTTCAGTTATTTATTTTTAATCATTAAATCATATTGTATTGTTCAGTACCTGCTGTAAATTATTCAGTAACTACAGAGGAACTAAAAGGAAAGGTGTGTAGTTTCGAAAGTGATGATGTTTGTATAGAGTTTTTATTTTATTTTATAGATGCTAATGAAACTAACCAAAATGAAAAGGAATGACTATGTATTACCATCTAATGTATTCAACTGTATAATATATCACTAATATATTTAAGATATATTTTACAATATACACATATTACACATAATACTGTATATGGATTCGAATGATAACTAGTCATATACTGTATGTTGTACATATTACATATATGGCTTAGTGGTTAGCACGTTTGCCTCACACTGCTGGGATTAGGGGTTCAAATCCCACCTCTGCCCTGTACCCTTCGAGGGTTTCCTTTGGGTACTCAGGTTTCCTCACCCAGTCCAAAGACATTGGACTGTATCCATCTGACTGTCTGTAGTATGTGAATGTGTGTGTGAATGTACCCTGCTATCCCTGGGAAAGGCTCCATGTTCCCCTGTGACCCTGTGTAGGATAAGCAGTATGGAAGTTGGATCGATGGATGGTTTATATGGAAGAATGTATATATCTGTATATGCATATATTAGGATTTTTTGCAATTATATATGTAAAATACTTTGAAGAAAATGTACATACATTGACCCAAACTAGCTTAATATTGCTTAGTATATCCCACTATAAACAGGCAATCTCCTTACCCTGATTACAAACTATCTACGTATTAGTTACAGTGTACATTAAGATGTAAAGTGTACATCTCTGTCCTCTGTCCCTGTCCACAGCACAGTCAGTTAGAACATTTTACTTTTTTTCTAATTGCTGTGTCATGATTCACTTGAGGCTCAGACTCTATGAAATAGACCAAACATTGCAAAGAAGTCTTTTCCTGTCTTGCTCCTGTTTCCTGTCATTTTCTAACCACACTCTGTCCCCATCAAATAACATCAGAACTCTTTCTCCTTGTGAATGTGTGCCCTTCTGTGAAATGGAAAGGAAAGGAGGGGCAGTTACACGTTATTCACAGTGAAAGGAAGACAACTCCTCCTGATCTCCCCCCTATGAAGACGCCTTACTCATTTGTTCCTCTTCCTGTTTAAGCAACAGGGAAATGAGAGGAAGGGCAACCAGTATGAAAATATCAGCATGATAGCTCTACTGTGGTCAAATAATGTACTGGATAGGCTTACATGACCCTTGTCACCAAAAAAAAAAGGCGAAAACTAGAAGATTCAATAAGACATATAAAGATTTAAGTGTTTAAGACCAATTATGAACTCGACTGATGTAGCTGAGGTTGAGGAACTGTCAGAGTTAGAATTCACACACCATCCTTCCTGACATTGCTAGATATTGGCCCCCCTCTCAATGATTCCGATTTAAGCCACACGCACTTTGGGTTTAAAACCAAATACAGATACACATATGGGTATTTGCAGCGCTATACAATATAGATACATATACAGATAGTGGCACTGTGTTACATCCCCAGTTTAGCAACATATATACACAGCACTGTTGTTTAATTTTTTAGGAAGATTCTGGTTTATATAAAATATTTGAGTCCACATAGAGTCAATCCATTATTTTCTGTACCGCTTATCCTACAAAGGGGGGAGCCTGGAGCTTATCCCAGGGAATTCAGGGCACAAGGCGGAGGACACCCTGGATGGGGTGCCAACCCAAGGGCACAATTGCACACACGACAGACAATTTGGAAATGCCAATCAGCCTACAACGCATGTCTTTGGACTGGGGGGGGGGGACCAGAGTACCTGGAGGAAACCCCTGAAGCATAGGGAGAACATGCAAACTCTGTGCACACAGGGCGGAGGCGGGAATCGAACCCCCAACCCTGGAGGTGCGAGGCAAACGTGCTAACCATCAAGCCACCATGACCCCCCCCATAGAATCCTGTAATGAGAAAAAAACAAACAAAGTTCTTCAAATGTCTTCTTAAACCCTTAACACTTAACTACATTTGATTATGAAATTTTTCATTCAGTCCAATTCTGGTTACTTCTAACATTTAAAATCAATATTGTAACTGATACTAAATCCAGCTGACAAGCTGCTAGGAAGCAGTAAAAGATAACTTCAGTGTTTTACGTCAGTTGAAACTTTAGAACTTTGTTGGTTTTAAGAAGTTTATCAGATGCACACAGTGGATAACGATGCACAGATCTACTTCCTGAATCGTTATCTCAGTCATTCCACTCCATCCTGTTCATCATGGAGAAAACTGTGGACACTTGTTTTCACTTGTGAGTCACTAGGACGTGTTCCCTTTAAGCCTGCCTCACAAAGGCAACCTTTGCATATTCCCTTCAAAGGGCATGCTGCGTCTGGAACTCTGGCATGGTTAAACCACTAAGATAACATTAGAGGACCGTTAATCCCTTCATGGCTTTATCCAGCTTTCGGTGAGGCAGTAGAATGTACCAGAAATACCATATTCTCAGAAGACTAGCAAAATACCAAGAGCTACCAAATAACATGAAAATGTTCAAATGCCTGGATTTCCCTTTGATATTCACCCCGGTGTCTGTGGGCAATTAGGAGATGTTCTTTAGAGATTGCAGCATGGCTGCTACATGCTAGCAAAGAACTGATGACAGATGATGATTTTTTTTTTTTACTGCCACACAGAATCAGTACTTGGTGAAAGAGCCTGGCTCTTCCAGACAGCTGGAAAGGGCGAGTATGGGAGCGGGTGGCAGTGTGTGCGGATTTCCTGCCATGCTTCAGTCTCTTGGAAAGAGCTTTCCCAAGGGAGGAATGAAAATCAGAATGGGCTGAACGTTTCCTCCAGAGCCCTGTTTGCTTAAGCGCTTCGTCAACTTGATGTTGCTCTCTGGATAACCAATAAACCAAAAAATGAAACTATGTTCAAGCCAGCATGCAGTCTGATTAATGATCAGAGGTCTCATTTATTCACATGATGGCTCCTGCTTTTGCATCAATACAATTATACAGTACATCCTGATCTCAAATACAGTATAATCGAGAGAAACATTTAATGTACCACGCTGTTGAATTCTCAAATCTCAGATCAGAAGGTCTGACAGTAGTTCTGGCTATAATTCAAATCACAAGTCCTTCACACAGGGATGTGAATGGTGGAGACTCCATAAAATCTAAGGCTAAAGATAAGCAGATTAAAAATGTGTTGTTATTTAACAAAGAAAAAAACGTTATATATTCTTTAATAATTATAATAATCATCATGATATCATGAAGCTTTCTGTAAGAAGGTGTTTATTTACCATTTTTGGAAGGTGTTTCCAGTGTCAGCATTTTTTTCACCATGGGAAAGTCTTCAAGACAGAGGACTTTGTGCTTTCCATTTTCTTAGTAACATGTCAAGTTTTTTTTTTTTTTTTTAAACTTCTTTAGCATTTTTTTTAACTTTGAGAGAGAGAGAGAGAGAGAGAGAGAGAGAGAGAGAGAGAGAATAACTGAGGGAATGTTGAGGGAGAGAGAATGTTGAAGGAATGACTCAATGTTGAGGGAATGACTGTCATGACATAAGTGATAACACGATCTAATATGTAGCGTTCCTTAACATGACGTGTAACTATATTTGGATAAAAATATGATGTGTTGTTCATTAATAAATAAAAAATTGTAATCGTTAGCCAATTTCTGTAGTAGAAGCGGAGTAAACAAATTATGGAGCATTTTTTTCTCCTGTTTTGTAGAGAGGAGGATACATCTTTTAACCATTTCGGTTTAATTTATTTTAGGTTAATTAGTGGCCCAAAATCTTAGATATATTTTGCTTGTTATATTGGCATATAGTCATCCCTAAAGTTCATGCCCCACTATGAGCTGTTACAGAATAGAACTATATCCGTAAAATGATTATCAATATTTTAACATCAATGTGGTTGTGAGCCACACTTGGTGCTCTGTTCAAATCACAGTTTGGTTAAGATATCAATGAAATTATGATTTTGTTATAGGAATGAGTCAGTTTGAAAAAGTATGCAAGGGGTTGCCACTGCCCCGGCTTACAAAAAAGAACAAAAATCATCCTCTTTGTCAAACCAACATCCATTTTGATTCTCTCTGAATTCATGTCAGGGCAGTTGTAGCTCAGTGGTTAAGTAGGTTGTGAGTTCAAATCTCAGCACTACCAAGCTGCCACTGCTGGGCCGTTGAGCAGGGCCCTCAACTCTCAACTGCTCAGTTGTATAAATGAAATAAATATAAGTTGCTCTGGATAAGGTTGTCTGCCAAATGCTGTAAATGTCAGTGTGTGATATCATTCATTCATTCTTTCATCTTCAGGAAGCTCTTTAATCCTGCCCAGGCTTGCTGTGGATCCGGGGAACACTGGATGTGAGGACGGAATGCACTCTTGTCCAGATTCTCGTCCATCACAGGGAACCACACACACACACACACACACGCACATTTACTCCTAGGGGCAATTTAGAGTGGCATGTTTTTTGGAGGTAGGAGGAATCTGGAGAACCCACATGGGAAGAATATGAATGTGTTATAATTAAAGATGTTGACTTGTTAAACTTGTCCTTAGGTTACTATTTTAGTAGCTAAATAGTTCATGCATAGCTGTAAAATGTTCTAAAACCCATTTGCTTGCCAGAATCAGATTAACTTTAGCTTTCTCCTTCCTGTAAAATGTTTTTAGAGCATTTCCAAGGCAGTTTAATGGCAAAAATTATGCTAATGTGTATATATATATATATATATATATATATATATATATATATATATATATATATATATATATATATATATTTTTTTTTTTCTTGGCTAAAAGGTAAATTTAACCATATCCCAACCCCTCTGTCATCTTGTCATGTACATTTCTTACAATCTGACCACTGATAAGGGTGAAAAGGGTTTTTCAGACTTTTGTTAAGATGTGTAGCTTGTACAGTATTATCAAATGCAGTACCAGATACTATGTTTGTACACCCTTACTGCAGCGTACTCTAAAGTTTGAATATACCATTTGCTTGCTATCTAAATGATGCTTTTCTCTGATTCTGTGTATATGACTGAAAATTTTCTAAAATATCTTTGATGAGGGATCTACCCTGAAAAACTGCAAGCATCTATTACAGGGGTGAACTGTCTGAACTCTAAATACAATCATGCTGTGTTCACAGAATTTTCTATTTTCCTTGGAATCAAGCTTCCATAGGATTTCTCTGATATTAGCACTTTCACCTGACCTGTAGATGATCCTGTAGAGAGAGAGAAAAACATTGAGAGACATGTTTTTTCATGACATGTTTGAAGGTTGCTAAGGTATTCAAGCAACAGGCTCTGGGAAGAATTCCCATCGTTTCTCCATCGCTGACAGTTCTGTGTATTTCTGACATGATGGAAATTAATCTAGTTATTCAAGGGGGAAAAACATTTAAAGATGTTTTGTGTATATGTGAAAGTGTAAATGATGGTGTCCACAAATCTCTGCCCATATTATATATGGAAAGTATAAATATGGAAAGTGATAACAGGAATTATTTTGTTTCAGAGAAGTTCGACAATGTTAAATGTAACTAGAAATGAATAAAAAGTAACATCGCTCATTCGTTCTTTACTTAATGTTGGCAAACTGCTGTGGTATAGAAGGAATAAAACATTTCGGGACATGGATGTGCTTTTATTAGAAAATTATCAGCTTCAGCTTCAGTGACAGTAACTCTGCCTCATCACACCAAACTATCACTGATTATTTTCCAATAACAGCACACCCCATTATGTTTTATTCCACACTTTTAATAAAAAAAATAAATAAATAAAATTCTATAAACTTACTTAACATATACCTAAACATTTTGATTAATAAAATTGTCTTGCACTGGCAGATAGTTTTACTTTCTTTCCTAATTTCCCATTTATTTCCTAAAAGATGAGAAATGATCTGCCAGTGCAGGAAGGCAATTACAGTTAATAACATCATAATTTTTTTAAAACTGAATTAGTTAAAAAAACAATGTTTAGATATAAGATGTACTAGCTAAGATTGAACTAATTTAACTAATGTAACTAATTAAATTCATGGATAAATAATTGAATAAAATATGTGGCTGGAGTGGAAAATTATCATAAAGACCCAAACTGACTTTTTTTTATATGTCCTGGTTTTGGAGTTAAGACCCGAAACGGAGCAAAGTGACAGACACAATGTCATTTTTATTAGTTTCGAAATGCAGATAAAACTGTTAGCCTAGTTTCCTCTTAGAGGAAAGTGGAAGGCCACTTTTGTTGCAGACTCAGCAATTTTTTATTTATTTATTTTTTTTCCAGACGCAAAGGCTGTTTTTACAAGAGCAGTTTGGAAATGACTGCGTTCCTTTGGACAAGTGAAGATAAATTAACAGGCGGAGGTAAGCTTTGTTGCAAGTCAGTGAAGTGAGACAAGTGGATTTGAAGACAAATCATACATGACTACAAACATAGCCTGCTTGTATTTTCAGTTCAGGGAGGTTGATGTGAATTTTTATACAGTGGGTAAGATGCTTGTCAAAAACAAAAGCCTTTCCGAATTTTTTCTTCTCTATCTCAATCCTTATGCGTCCCAGCAGGAGAGCACGTACATGCTTTTGAAAGCCAAGAAGAGCCTCTGACCCCAAAAATGGGAACATTTATGTTATATTTTCTTTTCATTACATCTACAGGATGTGGCTTATTCAGGAGTGCAATAACATACTCCTGAGAAAGATTAAGCTTGTCAAAACCTGCTGCTCTTGAGCATCTGCTTCTCTGGTTCACTGCTACATACCTGCTATGAAGGGATATGTATTCGTGATCTTGCAATTATGCTTGAGGCAACATTATTATTTCTGTTATTACTGATCTTGCTCTTGTTGTCAGCATGACTGTACCTTTAAGCACTGACATTTTCTGCTTTGCTCTTGTAATATTTGCTGCATTACTGTAGTGCTGAGTAATAACTATTCTTGGATGATAAAATGGAGATTTTCAGTTTGGACTGGTAAAGCAGGCCTTGAGCTGAATTCAAACAAATAATCAGTCCATTAAAAGAACTATAATTCTGGCAATATGGTGTGTGTTTATTCCCACTCTCTGTCACATTAAGCTAGACTTTATTAGTATGGATAGAAGCAAGGAATGTGCAGAGGGTCTAGTATATACAGTATATATACAGTATATATACTGTATATATATATATATATATATGTATGTATATATGTATATATGTGTGTGTGTGTGTGTGTGTGTGTGTGTGTGTGTGTGTGTATACTAGATATACGTATGTGTGTGTAAATACAGTGGGGGAAAAAAGTATTTGATCCTCTGCTGATTTTGTACGTTTGTCCACTGACAAAGAAATGATCAGTCTATAATTTTAATGTTAGGTGTATTTTAACAGTGAAAGACAGAATAACAACAAAAAACAATCAGAAAAACGCATTTCAAAAAAGTTATAAATTGATTTGCATTTTAATGAGTGAAATAAGTATTTGATCCCCTATCAATCAGCAAGATTTCTGGCTCCCAGGTGTCTTTTACACAGGTAATGATCTGAGATTAGGAGCACTCTCTTAAAGGGAGTGCTCCTAATCTCAGCTTGTTACCTGTATAAAAGGGACAATGGACAGGGCCATGTACCGTCAAATCTTGGGTGAGAACCACCTTCCCTCAGCCAGGGCATTGAAAATGGGTCGTGGATGGGTATTCCAGCATGACAATGACCCAAAACACACAGCTAAGGCAACAAAGGAGTGGCTCAAGAAGAAGCACATTAAGGTCCTGGAGTGGCCTAGCCAGTCTCCAGACCTTAATCTTATAGAAAATCTGTGGAGGGAGCTGAAGATTCGAGTTGCCAAACGTCAGCTTTGAGACCTTAATGACTTGGAGAGGATCTGCAAAGAGGAGTGGGATAAAATCCCTCCTGAGATGTGTGCAAACCTGGTGGCCAACTGCAAGAAACGTCTGACCTCTGTGCTTGCCAACAAGGGTTTTGCCACCAAGTACTAAGTCGAAAGGGTCAAATACTTATTTCACTCATTAAAATGCAAATCAATTTATAACTTTTTTGAAATGCATTTTTTCTGGATTTTTTTGTTGTTATTCTATGTCTCACTGTTAAAATACACCTACCCTCAAAATTATAGACTGATCATTTCTTTGTCAGTGGGCAAACGTACAAAATCAGCAGGGGATCAAATACTCTTTTCCCCCACTGTGTGTGTGTGTGTGTGTGTGTGTGTGTGTGTGTGTGTGTGTGTGTATATATATATATATATATATATACACACACACACACACACACACACACACACACACACACAGTGGGTATAGAAAAGAATCACCCCCCTTTAAAGTAATCACATTTTGTTGCTTTTCAGCCTGAAATGAAGACGGACACAGTTTTTGTGTCACTGTATTTATTCAGTGCAACTTATAACATCCAAGTGAAAGATATAACACCAACATGTCAGAAAAAAATAAAAAAAAACAGAATTACTGAGTTGGAAAAAGGATCACCCCCCTCCTAAAAATGACTTGTAAACTCAATAAGGTGTAGCTAATCACCTTCTCAATGACACACAAAACCATTTGACTTTCAACTGTGATCAGCTTTGGTCATTTTGATTAGCTCAGCATGAAAAGAGCTTTCCTGGAGCATTTTGTAGTGCAACTGAAGCAAACAATCAACTATAGGTGGCAAGGCACTGTCAAAAGATCTCCGGGATAAAGTTGTGGACAGGTACAAGTCAGGAGATGGATACAAAAAGATTTCAAAGGCTTTATCAATGCCTAAAAGCACAGTGAAGTCTATTATTACATTTACATTTACATTTACATTTAATCATTTAGCGGACGCTTTTGTCCAAAGCGGCTTACAAATGAGGAAAACAATAGAAGCAATTTGGTCAACAAGAGGGTTGCAAGAAAAAACCACTCCTCAAGAAAGGCCACATGAACACACCTTGAAGATTCTGAGACCACATGGAAAAATGTGTTATGATCAGATGAGACTAAAATTTAATTATTTTCCTCAACACCAAACGATATGTTTGGTGGAAATCCAATATGGAAATCCAAAGCTCACCATCCAAATAACACCATTCCTACAGTAAAGCATGGAGGTGGTAATATCCTGTTATGGGGGTGTTTCTCTGCAGCAGGGACTGGAGCACTTGTCAGGATAGAAGGAAAATGGATGGGGTAAAATACCATCAAATTCTTGAGGAAAATCTGCTGCCCTCTGCCAGAAAGTTGTCAATGGGAAGAAGGTTTACCTTCCAACATGACAATGACCCAAAGCACACAGCAAAACTGACCACACAGTGGTTGAAGGAGAAAAAGGTGAATGTTGCATGGCCTAGTCAGAGCCCAGACTTAAACCCCATTGAAAATCTGTGGAATGACTTGAAGACTGCAGTCCACAAACGGTCATCAAATTTAACTGAACTTGAGCAGTTCTGCAAAGAAGAGTGCGCAAATATTGCAAAGTCTAGATGTGCAAAGTTAGTAAAGACATATCCCAACAGACTAAAGGCTGTAATTAAAACATTAAGGCAAATTAAAGCAAGGGGGTGATCGTTTTTCCAACTCAGCGATTCTATTTATTTATTTATTTTATTATCTTTCACTTGGATGTTATAAGTTGCACTGAGTAAATTCAGCTGGATAAAACAAAAACTGTGTCCGTCTTCATTTCAGGCTGAAAAGCAACAAAATGTGATTATTTTAAAGTTGATTCTTTTTTATACCCATGTGGGTATAGAAAAGTACTGTGTACTGTACTATATATATATATATATATATATATATATATATATATATATATATATATACAGTGTATATATATATATACAGTGTATGTATATATATACAGTGGGGGAAAAAAGTATTTGATCCCCTTCTGATTTTGTATGTTTGCCCACTGACAAAGAAATGATCTGTCTATAATTTTAATGGTAGATGTATTTTAACAGTGAGAGACAGAACAACAACAAAAAATCCAGAAAAACGCATTTCAAAAAAGTTATAAATTGATTTGCATTTTAATGAGTGAAATAAGTATTTGACCTCTTCGACTTAGTACTTGGTGGCAAAACCCTTGTTGACAATCACAGCGGTCAGACGTTTCTTGTAGTTGGCCACCAGGTTTGCACACATCTCAGGAGGGATTTTGTCCCACTCCTCTTTGCAGATCCTCTCCAAGTCATTAAGGTCATTTTCAATGCCCTGGCTGAGGGAAGGAGTTTCTCATCCAAGATTTGACGGTACATGGCCCCGTCCATCGTCCCTTTGATGCGGTGCAGTTGTCCTGTCCCCTTAGCAGAAAAACACCCCCAAAAGCATAATGTTCGCACCTCCATGTTTGATGGTGGGGATGGTGTTATGACTTGGGGTCATAGGCAGCATTCCTCCTCCTCCAAACACTGCGAGTTGAGTTGATGCCAAAGAGATCTGACCACACCTGACCACAAAACTTTCACCCAGTTCTCCTCTGAATCATTCAGGCAAACTTCAGACGGGCCTGTACATGTGCTTTCTTGAGCAGGGTGATCTTGCGGGCGCTGCAGGATTTCAGTCCTTCACGGCGTAGTGTGTTACCAATTGTTTTCTTTGTGACTATGGTCCCAGCTGCCTTGAGATCATTAACAAGATCCTCCTGTGTAGTTCTGGGCTGATTCCTCACCGTTCTCATGATCATTGAAACTCCACGAGGTGAGGTCTTTCATGGAGCCCCAGACCGAGGGAGACTGACAGTTTCTTCCATTTGCGAATAATTGAACCAACTGTTGTCACCTTCTCACCAAGTTGCTTGGCAATGGTCTTGTAGCCCATTCCAGCCTTGTGTAGGTCTACAATCTTGTCCCTGACATCCTTGGACAGCTCTTTGGTCTTGGCCATGGTGGAGAGTTTGGAATCTGATTGATTGATTGCTTCTGTGGACAGGTGTCTTTTCACAGGTAACAAACTGAGATTAGGAGCACTCCCTTTAAGAGAGTGCTCCTAATCTCAGCTCATTACCTGTGTAAAAGACACCTGGGAGCCAGAAATCTTGCTGACTGATAGGGGATCAAATACTTATTTCCCTCATTAAAATGCAAATCAATTTATAACTTTTTTGAAATGCGTTTTTCTGGATTTTTTTGTTGTTATTCTGTCTCTCACTGTTAAAATACACCTACCATTAAAATTATAGACTAATCATTTCTTTGTCAGTGGGTAAACGTACAAAATTAGCAGGTTATCAAATACTTTTTCCCCCCACTGTATACAGTGTATATATATATATATATATATATATATATATATATATATATATATATATATATATATATATATATATATATATATATATATATATATATATATATATATATATATATATATATATATACACTGTATATACTATACCCTCTGCACATTTCTTGCTTCTCTCTATACTAATAAAGTCTAGCTTAATGTTTAAAGTGACAAAGAGTGGGAATAAACACACACCATATTGCCAGAATTATAGTTCTTTTAGTGGACTGATTATTTGTTTGAATTCAGCTCAAGGCCTGCTTTACCAGTCCAAAATGAAACACTATATATACATATATAGTGATAACAGTGATGGTTACCACTATACAGTGTGTTCTAAGTCTCTGTTGGGATAAGAAACTGAAGAACCATGCTGTTTCAATTAGCATGCCAGTCTGAATGGCATGTCCGGCTGACAGAGCTTTTACAAGTGGCTAAGTGCAGAGCTGATGGGAGCTTTACACAGTGTTCTCCTCATCTTTCAGACAGAGAGGAGGGGTGGGGGGCATGGTGAAGACAAGGGGATAATAGTGGAAGAAGGTGGGAGAGACTGATAGAGACTCTGGAGGTCATCCAATTTCATAACATGTCAAGGGTAAAATGAGTTCAGGTGATTGGAAATAGCTCGTGAGCATTTGTGAAGTGTGCTGTAGCTATTTTCACTGCTAGATCATCATTCTCATTGCTAGATTTTGTCCTTATTTTGCTTTATAAAGTTAGCATCTTGCTGGATATTGGCAAAATTAACACAAATGAACTTATAAAGTCAGTAACTCGTTATCATTTATTTATTAATTTTCAGTAACTGCTTAATTATTGCCACATTCACAAGTGAATAGCCAGTCCACTTACTGTACATGTACATTTTTGGGAGGTGGGAGGAAACCAGGGAACCCAGAGGAAACCCACATAAACATGGGGAGGACAAATGTCTGACTCGGGACTAGGGGGCTAGTGTTATTAACATGAAACCATAAGACATTTCCCGAAGTGGTGCAGTTTTATCTGCTTTTAAATGTTGGTACCCCAAGAAAGAATAAGAGAATTAAACCTCTTCCCATTATGTACAACATATTTGGAAAACACATAAGAAGGGATACTGGACTACTGACAATGCGTACAATGTGGCAGGATGTAAATGCGTAAACTCAGGGCATGCAACAGAGATAATACGTAATCAATAAACAAGGGAAACAAGTGAATTGTTAAAACCAGGATGTGGAAACAGGAAACCATGGCTCAGACTCAATAGTACAAAGTTGTGGTAAAACAAAGCATAGAAATGGTATAAGGTATAAGTAGACAGACTAATAAATGAATAAACAGAGGGCAGAGACAGGCCAAAACATAAGCACATGGTTCCTGTTGCCATAGGAACCAGGATGCGAGCCGAGAATCTGTGACAGCATGTGTCTGGTATACCCATGTGACTGGTATGGCAACACATTGTTTTATTTTCTTTTGTTTTTGTCTCGAAACCATTTCTGTATTGATTTGGACATACTGTTTGTTTGACGTTGAAAGATTCACTCATGGCCTAGTCTTAACCACCAAGTTTTGTGCTAAAATATCAGCATTTATGATGTCATTAATCTTGGACAAGCAGTTTCAAAACTAATAGAAATGGTAGAGCTGTTATTGTAGATCAACTTTTATTATTTTAAGCAACAACTAGTTTCATATTTTATAGCACCAGAAGCAGTTTGCTTGCACAGCTGATGAAGGACTTTTGTCTGAAGTATTATGTTTTAATGGAAAGTGTGAGTGTTATCCTGCTATTTTTACTACCTCTTGACAGTAGTTGAGATTTTTCTTTTTTTTTTAATTGTTACCTCTTTATTTATATGACAATTTGGCACACAGATGTACTTTAGCCAGCAAAACCTCACACACATACTAAAAAGTTTCATTAGGTGTTCAATTTTAATTTGCTGTTTGCCATTTCTGTTTCTGAGTAGTAAAACCTATGCACATGTAATGTACAATGTAACATGGATAACAGAAGAGGACAAATATTTGTGATACCTGTTATTCATATTTAAATAATTTAAATTTAGTATTTAGTATTTAGGAAAGCCTTTAGACATAATACCAGAAGAACCATGCCCAGAAGGACTGTGGGTTCAGCTGAGATGACAGGACATGACCAATGCTTGTCGTGCAACCCATACCATCTTTCATTCCATATGCATAGCGTCTGTAAACATCAGCTTTCTGAAGAGTGTAAAAGAAATAATCTGATTAGAGAGAAATGGTTTGTGAGATCAGCTGTGATGAATTAAGTGAAAATAACAGCATGGAGATTAATCACTGTTTAATGACCTCCAGTTTGCACAGGATTAGTGACATAATGCTTCATGGACTCTATTTACAGCTCAGGCAATCAAACGTGACATGAAATCATTCACAAAATAGAGCCTCCTTTCATTCCTCATTGCTTTTGCTTTGTGACTTGATCTGACTTGTCTTTTTATAGTGTCAGACCTATTTATGTTATTTAGTCAGATACACTGGTTCATAACCCAGTTCTGGATTTTAAAAATAATAAGCATGCTTATGGCAGAATACAAATTGGCTCCCGCTGTCAGTTAAATACATTGCCTTTTCAGCAAACAAAATAGAGAGAGATGAGCCTCTCAATGGCTGTGTGCAAAAGGCAGAAGGAGCTTTTCATTCCCATTCTGGAACCACTGCCAGCCATGGAGGGTCTCAAAAGAAGCAGCGGAGAAGTCCAAGTCCTCAATACGCTCCTCACATTTTCCCAGGCAAAAAGAAAAAATCCCATGCTGCTGTAGTTTGGTTCATTTGGACCGTTGGTCAGGGACTTTATACATCATTGACCGTAATGACTACAGGTTACTGCGGGTCATTTGCAGCAAGAAGAACATTGGCAGTGTTATTGGTAGATGCAGAACCAAGCACACCCAAGTGCTCATTTGTCTCAGAGCTCATTAATCCCATCAGATGCTAAACACAAACCAGATTTGTTTTTCGTGTTTACCTGAATGAGTTTTGGTGTGAACATATGGCTTGACTATGGCAGTTTCCTGAAAGAACTATGCTGGTAGATGATTTGGTTGAATTCTCAACTTTAAATGCAAGAAACTGAGAAACTCAAATGTGCATTATACTGTACAGTACACGTTCTGTCTAATCATGGAATTTTGCACATCACTGGAATATTAGTCCACCTCCAGTTCACTTATCTCACCTGTAACCAATCATGTCCTCATTCAGAGACACTATAAAGACTCCAGATTTTCACATTCATGTTGTGGAGTCTTGCTTTTGTTGCTTGTTCTGCATTATTTTGAGCCAATTGTTTGTGGTTGTGTCTCTTGTGACCATATTGGTGATTCTGATTTCTTTGCCATCTTGCTCACCCTCTGTGCTTTTTCGTTACCTAATTACATTTACATTACACATCTAATAAACTCTGCACTTGGAGCATACCCATCTGTGTTCTGTTGTTGCAGTCCACTCTCAGATCCTAATGGGACGCTTTAATAATGAGTGCTTTATTAAAGGTGAGTGTCTGATGAAGCAGTTACTATAAGCAGAGGTTTGCTTTACTGCTCATATAAGACAGTGACATTATCAACTGTAAATCTATTATATTGTATGTTGTGTGCTACAAGTGTAATTAATGATCTGGTTTGACATTTTACAGTTAGATTTTCAGTTAAAAATTTAAATATGACCTGAACCCTTTTCTTGAAGTTTAACCAAAGATCTTAATACAGAGTGTTCAAAAACGTTTTGCTGGCCAGGTCACTGCCAAACTTCAGGTTTAAATTGTTTGCGTCTAATCATCAGAGACAGCCCTGACTTTTTTGGATAGACTTAAATCTACAGCAAGGAGACTCTGCAGGTCTTTTCCACTGAGCCACTCTTAAGGAAGGTGAAGATACACATCTATAGTCCTGCCTGGAACTGTGTCTTTGAAGTCCAGTGTGCTTAACTTTGAAGTGCCTGTACAAGTTTATCTCACAAGCTTCCATCAAATGCAATGGCTTTTAAAGAACAATGGCTGGATTGTAGGACAATGCAACACCCTCTTATCACTTTGGTAGAATTAGACATAATTGGGATCTCCTTTATCATTCTCAACAATCCTTGAAATAATGCTCCATCAATTTGAAACTGTTTGGCAATTGTTTGGGGTTTTCCTGCAGATATTTATCATTTGTAAAACATCCAAAGCATCTTACTAGCATTAGGTAGATGTGTTGTGGGATATCATTTCTTTATACTGCCATACTATGTAAATCTCAACTTCTTAATTGGTTAAAACAAACAAAGAAAAAAAAAATGCTAGCTTGCTTTTGGAAAACAATTTGAGGCTTCTCTGGCCATTTTTCTAGATTCTTGTAGATCAGCCATTCTGCCATCAATACTTTACACTTGAGATTCTTCAGGTCATCAGAACCCTTAAAGGTTTTATGCAGAACCCTGCAACTGAGGGTTTACTTTTCAAAATCTTCAGTACCCAGTTTATCCTGGTCAGGGTCATGGTGAATACAGAGCTTACCCTGGGAACACTGGGCATGAGGGCATGAAAAAAAAACATGATAGGATGCCAGTCCTTCACAAGGCATCATTCACACATACACTCACACCTAGGGACAATTTAGCATCAGTAATACACCTACCTATGTTTTTGAAGAACCTGGAGAACCAGTGCAGGCATGGGCATAAACTCCACACAGAATAACCTGAGCTCAGGCTCAAATCAGGGACACTGGTGGTACCTACTTCACCACAGTGCCGCTGAATATAGAACAACTTTTAGAAATCCAACCATCCAAAGAACCCTTGAGGTACCTTGTTTAGGCGTGTAGGACAGGTGACCATCTGCTACAAGAGATGCATATGTTAAATTGGGGTTTAAGATGTGGGGGAGCTGTACAAGTGTACTTGTTGGCATAATTTCATGGGTGCCAACAATGTTGGAACAGTACAGTCTTAAATAAATAAGGTTAATTTGGTACCTATATGGTTGAATATATAGGTTTGTTTGGGGGAGCCTTACATGTTCTATGCAGGATCCCACTAGAAAGGGCTCTCCTTTCACAAAAGGCGGAATTAGTCTAGGGGATGCAGAACACCCATAATGCACTTTGTAGCTTGTAAGAATAGAGATTTTAGTGCAGTTTGGGCATAGTCATGACCTCACAAAATGAAAATTCACAAGAATTTGCAGTGAAAGCTTTTTGATGAAGTTTTGTTTGGACAGGGGGATTAGTGACATTCTATGTGTCATATACCTACAGTATGTATGCCTTGTTGCCCCTGACAGCCCTTATAACTGTAGTTGTAAAACTCATCTATCATTTAGCCAACACTGAACTGAGAATATATGCCTTGCATCAAACTCTGCCAAACAGAGTTAAAGCTAGACTTATATCAGTGATGGCTGGTTGTGATATTAGGAGGCTAAAATTTAAAATCAATCCGCCTTGTTCTATTCTGGTTAATCACCTGGCACAACTGTCACTGATAGACTGCACGAGTCTACAGTCTGGGCTAGAAAGAAATCAGCCCCAGCCTTACTCCTTCATAACATTCTGTGTATTTTTCTTAGGACCATTAATGGTTCTGTTGAGCTTGGTTCTGCAATAAGTCCAAAATAATCAAAAGACATTTGTTAAAAAACAAACAAAAGAAAAATCTGGTGTAGGTGCCAAAAATAAAGTCTTATGTTAACACCTTTATCAGGGGCTTAGCCCTGCTAACAAATTTGTACCACAGTGCCTTTAATGCATGGTAAAAATAAAATTAATACCTGTGAACACAATGATCCTGCTCAGAATGCGATACATTTAAAACCAAAGCTCTGAGAAGACTAGAGTATCCCAGATCTCTATTGTTCATCTAGAGCCACAGAATAATCTAAGTATAGCTCTTCAGTCATAGGTGGTTAGACTGTGTTGAATTCAGTCCTCTGTGTTAACTGTATGACTAAATGTTTACACGGGTACCTTTTGGGTTACAAGAAGATGTCTCATCATGACTTCATGTGAGTTGTAAAAATCAATTACAATGGTGTGGCCCATGTTATATATGACCCATGTTTCCTTTCTGACATACAGGCAAGGTCTAAGGCTAGACTTGACTTCCAGGCTACTTAAGTGTGTCCCAGGTTTAACTTATGTAAGTGTTTTATGACCCACATCTATAATTCCCTAGAATCTACTTTTCTGTTTCATGTCGGAGAACAGGATCAGAGCTCTTAAACTGCTGAGTGACCTTTCTGTCAACCCGGTGTTGTATCCTCAGTGTTTTTAGACACAGCTTTTTAGAAATGCGTCAGCAGGTCTTAAATTGCATCATAAAGTACCTGAATATGCTGCATGTGCCTAGATTTGGACTAGAAATATTGGGTTCATTTCTGTTTGCTGGAGCTTCAGAGCTCTCCTGACAGGTGCATGTTTTATTTCATCACTCACTGACAGAGGATATGAGCACACGTCCGCTCTGGCAGACACTGCAAACACACTGAGGAGGAGAGCTTTAGCGTCAGCGAGTTCACGTCAAATCCTGTCTCATTTTTTGTTTTCATTGGTCGTCTTACATAACCAGTCATAATATGTTCAGCCCTGAGAAGAAGTTATCTGAGGAAAAACTTCAATAAGCCAAATATTATCCAGTTGTAGAATTACTCAATATATATATCCTTTATTATTTGGGAGCTCATATCTACTGATTTGCATGAGTTACCAGAACCTTTGTGTCAGCTCGAGCCAGTCTGGCCATTCTCCTCTGACCTCTCCCATCATCAAGATCTTTCCTCCCACAAAACAGATGCTCACTTCTGTGTAAACTCTAGAGACTGTTGTGTGTGAAAATCCCAGGAGATCATCAGTTTCTGAAATCCTCAAACCAGCTCATCTGGCACCATCAACCATGCCATGGTCAAAGCCAATGAGATCACATTTTTCCCCTTTTTGACGCTCTTGACCTATATCTGCATGATTTTATACTGTACATTGCACTGCTATCACACGATTGGCTAATTGGATAATTGAATGCATTTTTGTATAGTGTGTTACAAAATAACAATAATTAACTGAACTGTGAGTATAAATATTGGCACCCACCATTCAGCCAATTTCGTCAATTTCCAGTTTCCACCACACATGGTTATTTTATTTGGCCCTTTTTTGTAAATAAATAGTTTAAATAGAAAAAAAGAAACGTGATAATAAACAGTCACCAATAGTCTTGAACAGTAATAAGTCAGTACAAGAGTTAATTACTTATAGTGTATTAATGCTGAAGTTCATGGTTTGTTAGTGTTAACTAATTTACTAATTAAAGTTAGTTAAAATAATAAAAAAAAATACCCCAAGTGTTACCAGATATACCTTATGTTCTCTTAACTCTTTGGTTTCATCATACAGATAGAACTAATAAAACACATGCCTAGATACTTTTTACAGATTACATCACACATGCTTAACTGTAGATGCCAAATAAATAAAACTCCTGAAAAGAATAGAAAGGGAAAAATGCCAACTATTTTATTTATTACAAAAACTATAAGCAAAACATTGCTAAGGTCAGGTTGGAAAAGAGCCCTAAAGTATATTACTTCCAGTAAGTGGATAATTTTTTTTTATTGTACTAGATGCTTATTGTACAATGCTGTTTGGGGTGTTATAAATGAACAATTCACATTCTTTAAAATTTTCCCCCTTTACATTCTTTAAATATATCCATAATGCATTTTCTTTATGTGAAAGTGCACTGTTTATATGATTTAAGTGGAAGAAATCTTGCACGAATTATGGTTTATTATGATTGTGTTGAGTATAGTGAGTATAGTATAGTGAGTATACACACAGCTCCAAAATAAAATGTGATAATGCATAATAACCGATGAACTTAAAGAATCACAAACAAACAAACAAACAAATAAATAAAGCTTACTGCCTTACACATTAACTGATTTATTTATTTAATTTGCTCTGATGAATGAAATAATAATGGAATAATTGTACAATAATGTACATGATTGTGGAATCACAAACAAGTAGTAGTAGTAATAGTGGTAATAACAATAACAATAACAATAACAATAATAATAATAATAATAATAATAATAATAATAATAATAATAATAATAATAATAGTATTACTTCCTTACTCTGGGCTTATCCCAATAAACTCCCAGGAGTGTCCTATTAATTTGACTGTATTTACTGAATCATATGTGAACAACTGAATAATAAGCCATGAGTTTAAGGAGTCACTAAAACAAAACAATTACTACTACTACTATTACTAATAATACATACATACATACATACATACATACATACATACATACATACATACATGCAAACAAAACAAGCATACAGTCTTACAGCTTTACACATTAATCTATCTATAAATTTCAGTTAAGATTTAAATGTTTAGACTTAATTACCACATTAATTAAAATAATTATTCCAGTGCTACCTATTTAGCTGCCCATATGAGCAGTACCCAATGAATTCTTTGGCCATTTGAACACGTACAATGAAACAGTAGGACGTGTTCGGAGGCATGGGTTTGATATAAAGAAGGTAATTAGCACTGAAAAATCCCACAGAAATCTCTCTCATTAAAACGCAACCCTCCACCACCACTTCATCCACCACCTCTGCTGTACAGCTGCACTTTTCCCCCCCTCCTCTGTTTTACAGCATAAACGTCTGGCTTTTTACGCTCCTCTTTTTTAATAGTCTCCATCACAAATCCATCTGGCAGTTACTTCAAACATACATTAAGGCATGCAGTACATGCACAGTAGTTCATAAAAATGCATATATATGATGCAAATCCTGCTCTCATTTAATTGCCCTTGGCATTAATAAAGGGACATTTTTTCCTGCCCTCCTGGATCACTCGCGGTATTGGTCAGTCATTATTAGGTGAGTGTGTTTGATAGAATTATGACCTATTTACACCCAAGACTTTCTCCTGTGTGGGAGGCAGTGCAAGACCACCCTTGTTTCATGTCAGCGCAGTCACCCAGAACCCCACATGGACTTATTCACTGTGGTTTCTGCATACCATAAGACCATTCATACCCGCTCATGTGGTTCTTATAAAAGCCATCCGGCACCGCTGCATAACATGGCTATGATTAATTTGTATTTTAACCATTTTAGGAGATTTAACTTTAAATTGCTTCCTAGTTGTGTGCATTAAGTATAAAGCACAGTTGTTCTGTGAAATGAATCGTTCTGTAACAATAATGTACTGCTGCCAGTATTACATAATACTTTATATTAATAGTAACCTTTCGTGTAAAAGATTTATGTCTCTTGCTTGACGGCAAAAAAATGGCAGTGGTCAGAGTTAGCACAAAGACATTAGAACCAGTGGTGGACATATCATAAATTCATTAGCTAGCCCACCAGTCAAGTGGAAACTCATGTGTGCTGCCCAGTCCCGTGTTTTGGTTACCCGAACACTGACTAGGCTAAAAAGTGGTAGCTAACAGAACATAATAACATATGGTGAGCTATCTTGCTTGTTAAGTGCATTAATACACTTGTTTTAATGTTTGCACCCTTGACAAAAAAGTTAGCAAATCATTTGGCAATTTTTCAGCTATGTGTTCTGTTCTCGCATCACACATGAAAGATATGATTAGACTCTGTCTGGAATCTTTATCTTCTTATAATACAGTGGGGGAAAAAAAGTATTTGATCCCCTGCTGATTTTGTACGTTTGTCCACTGACGAAGAAATGATCAGTCTATAATTTTAATGGTAGATGTATTTTAACAGTGAGAGACAGAATAACAACAAAAAAAATCAGAAAAACACATTTCAAAAAAGTTATAAATTGATTTGCATTTTAATGAGTGAAATAAGTATTTGATCCCCTATCAGTCAGCAAGATTTCTGGCTCCCAGGTGTCTTTTACACAGGTAACGATCTGAGATCTCAGCTTGTTACCTGTATAAAAGACACCTGTCCACAGAAGCAATCAATCAATCAGATTCCAAACTCTCCACCATGGCCAAGACCAAAGAGCTGTCCAAGGATATCAAGGACAAGAATGTAGACCTACACAAGGCTGGAATGGCTACAAGACCATCGCCAAGCAGCTTGGTGAGAAGGTGACAACAGTTGGTGCGATTATTCGCAAATGGAAGAAACACAAAATAACTGTCAGTCTGGGGCTCCATGAAAGATCTCACCTTGTGGAGTTTCAATGACCATGAGAATGGTGAGGACCATAGTCACCAAGAAAACAATTGGTAACACACTACGCCATAATGGACTGAAATCCTGCAGTGCTCACAAGGTCCCCCTGCTCAAGAAAGCACATGTACAGGCCCGTCTGAAGTTTGCCTGAATGATTCAGAGGAGACCTGGGTGAAAGTGTTGTGGTCATATGAAACCAAAATCGAGCTCTTTGGCATCAACTCAACTCGCCGTGTTTGGAGGAGGAGGAATGCTGCCTATGACCCCAAGAACACCATCCCCACCATCAAATACGGAGGTGGGAACATTATGCTTTGGGGGTGTTTTTCTGCTAAGGGTACAGGACAACTGCACCGCATCAAAGGGACGATGGACGGGGCCATGTACCGTCAAATCTTGGGTGAGAACGTCCTTCCCTCAGCCAGGGCATTGAAAATGGGTCGTGGATGGGTATTCCATTATGACAATGACCAAAAACACACAGCCAAGGCAACAAAGGAGTGGCTCAAGAAGAAGCAGAGTGGCCTAGCCAGTCTCCAGACCTTAATCCCATAGAAAATCTGTGGAGGGAGCTGAAGGTTCGAGTTGCCAAATGTCAGCTTCGAGACATTAATTACTTGGAGAGGATCTGCAAAGAGGAGTGGGTCAAAATCCCTCCTGAGATGTGTGCAAACCTGGTGGCCAACTATAAGAAATGTCTGACGTCTGTGATTGCCAACAAGGGTTTTGCCACCAAGTACTAAGTCGAAGGGGTTAAATACTTATTTCACTCATTAAAATGCAAATCAATTTATAACTTTTTTTAAATGTGTTTTTCTGGATTTTTTTGTTATTCTGTCTCTCACTGTTAAAATACATCTACCATTAAAATTATAGACTGATCATTTCTTTGTCAGTGGGAAAACGTACAAAATCAGCAGGGGATCAAATACTTTTTTCCCCCACTTTAAGTGACTGTTACGACACGTGGTGTGGGAGAGAAGCAGGATGCACTCGCAGGGGAAAGTGGTCAGTTTATTAGGCACAGTTCAACATAAAAGGAACATTCACAAGAAATGGGACAGTCTAACAAAATCCAAAAGTAAACAAAATAATAATACCCCAAAAATGCTAGGGCAGTAATTCCAAACAGATACGTTAATAATCCGAACACTCACAGGGCAAAAATCCAGGAAGTTACGAGGCATGAATCCAAGAACCCGGGAACGCCGGGTAAACAAAAACATAGGAAACAAGACACTCGTGAGGAGGTGGTTTGGGAACCACGGACTAGGAGCTAGGAAACAAAAAACACTTGCGAGGAGGTGGTTTGGGAACCACGGACTAGTAGCTAGGAAACAAAAAACACTCGCGAGGAGGTGGTTTGGGAACCACGGACTAAGAGCTATGGATATATCCAAGTTATGCTTAAACTAATCTAATCTAATACTCCGCACCGAAGCGGACATGGAGCGGGGCATTTAAACACACAGAAAATCACAGACACCTGAAACTCATAATTACACAGCATGAATGAGACGAACATGAACCAATAAGAATTAAGGAGGCGGAGACATGACCCAAACCAAAACATGAGAACATGGGGAAACACAGGAGGCAGAGACATGACGTGAACGAAAACATAAACGCACATGGCAGAGGTAAACACAACGTGAGTTCATGAATGACAGTCCAGAGGGTTTTTTTGAATAGCGCTGTAATGCGCTCAGTGGAATGCGGAAGTATGCCACTCGTTAGCTTCGCCACGAGAGTGAGGGAGCGGGAACCTAACAGAACCCCCCCCCCCCAAGGCGCGGCTCCCAAAGCGCCGCAAGTTCCCTCCACTTTGGTGAACCTGGACGAGAACCTGGACGAGAACTTGGATGGGAACTTGAAGTGGTGCTTGAACCGATGCCTGGTCTGGATCTCGGAGCTGCGCGTGACCTGGTGCTTGACCTGGTGCTTGACCTGGTGCTTGATCTGGTGCTTAGCTTGAAGCTTGGCCTGGAACCAGGATCAGAGTCAGCTTTAGCTCCTGGATCAGAGTCAGCTTTGGCACCTGGATCGGAGTCAGCTTTGGCACCTGGATCAGGGACAGCTTTGGCACCTGGATCAGGGACAGCTTTGGCACCTGGATCAGAGACAGACTTGGAAACAGACTTCGAGACAGACTTGGAAACAGACTTCGAGACAGACTTGGAAACAGACTTCGAGACAGACTTGGAAACAGACTTTGAGACAGACTTGGAAACAGGACAGAGAACTAGGTTAGACCCAGAACCATAAACAAAAACTTGGTTGGAAATAGAGCTGACAACTAAATTAGAGATAGGGCTGGAAACAGGGCTGGAAACAGAGCTGGAAATTAAATTAGAGATAGGGCTGGAGACAGGGCTGGAAACAGAGCTGGAAAATAAATTAGAAACAGCTTCTGAAACTGGACTGGCTGCTGAACTAGAAAAGTAATTAGAGACAGTGGAGAAGACAGTGGAGTGAGCTGGATTGGAAACGGAGCTGGAAACGGAGCTGGGAATCAAATCAGCATCTGAGCTGAGAAGGAGAGCAAAAACATAACCAGCAATTAAACCAATATAGCTAGCAACCAAATCAGGAACTGGACTAGGAACTGGACTAGGAACAGGGTCGGAACCTGGACTTGGATTTGGACATGGAACTGAACTAGGAACTGGACTAGGAACTGGACTGGAACCAGGAACGGGAGCAGGACTGAGAACAGGATTGGGAGTAGGACTGGGAACAGGACTGGGAACCTGACTGGGAACTGGATCAGAAATTGGCCTTGGAATAGGGCAGAACTCTGGACATGGACTTGGACATGGACTAGAATTAGGGCAGGAACCTGGACATGGACTTGGACATGGACTAGAACTAGGGCAGGAACCTGGACATGGACTTGGACATGGACTAGGACTAGGGCAGGAACCTGAACATGGACTTGGACATGAACTAGGACTAGGGCAGGAACCTGGACATGGACTTGGACATGAACTAGGACTAGGGCAGGAACCTGGACATGGATTCAATTTTGCGCTAAAACATGGGCTAGGACTTGGAACAGAGGTCATCCCTTGGATCCCGGATACAGACTGAGGTTGAGAATAGGTCATCCCATGGACCTCAGACATGGACTGGACTTGGGAAGAGGTCATCCTGTGGACCTCTGACATGAACTTGACTTCGGAGGAGGTCATCCCGTGGACCTCTGACATGAACTTAGCTTTGGAGGAGGTCATCCCGTGGACCTCTGACAGGAACTTGGCTTTGGAGGTTTCTTCTCGAACCTCTGATGAGAACATGGCTTGGGCGGAGGTCTCCTCGTGGACCTCCGGTATAAGCAGGACAGGAGAGCAGGTTTCTTCTAGAACCTCCAAGAACAGCTCAGCTGAAGGGACCTCCTGCTGGGTCTCAGGCTGCAGCTCAGGGCTGGAGGTTGCCATGTTAACCTCCAGGTGCAGCTCCCTTGAGAAGACCTCCTGCTGGGCCTCCGGCTGGAGCTCGGGGCTGGAGGTCGCCATGTTAACCTCCAGTTGTAGCTCCATGGAGGAGACTTCCTGCTGGGTCTCCGGCTGGAGCTCTGAGGGTGCCCGCCTGTGGAGCCGCTTATGCAACCGCCAGCTGCCCTTGAAACAGCCTTGGGAGCAGAAGTAGCTGCTCCTTACTCCCTGGTTCCTGCAGGTGGGACACTGCAGGATGGCTGGTCGGGTGCTCAGTTGCTACCAACACTGTTGTTTAGCAGTCAAACAATATTGTAATTGTTTTGCAAAAGTAATTCATTTATAGTTTTTTTTCTAGTTGTCAAATTGGGGGAAGTGGTGAGGTGGCACGGTGTCTTAGTGGTTAGCACGTCTGCCACACAACTCCAAGGCTGGGGGTTTGAATCTCCTTATGCTTTGGGGGTTTCCTCTGGGTACTCCATTTTCCTCCCCCAGTCCAAAGGCATGTACTGTAGGCTGATTGGCATTTCTGAATGGGGGTTCCCTGGTATAGGCTCCTGGCTCCCCGTGACCTTGTGTAGGATAAGTGGTATAGAAAATGGATTCATGCATGGATAGTTTTTAAATCTACTTGTCCACCAAGCAACTTTGGACTATCATTTTATTATTTAAACACTAAATCTGTGTATCCCTGGCACATGGGCTACTGATCTGTCCACCCCTGAAAACCATCTGGTACTAAAATAACATATCCTCGCATTCAGTCTGGGATTAAACCCATGACTCTGATTAGTGGTGTGAACCTTTTACCCATCAACAAAATAGACCGACTAAATACAGTGAAGACATATTTATAAACCAAAGAACCATGGAAAATAGGCATGAAAACAGCAATGAACACAAAAAAAACACCAGCTGAATAATGGATGCTATACATAATGTTAGCTACTTTTCACTTGGAAACCAAGAACTGTTTTGTGGGTAAACACAAATCAAGGTTTGGGGGGAAAAAGAAGATCCATCTAGTTCACTGATTGATTGGCCAACTGCTATTTTTTTTTTTCTTTTGCCTTCTCCTCCTTTTGCTTCCATCTGCTCTTGATAGAAAAGTAGCACGAAAGTATCTGTACCAGATTGTTTTTGAGGTGAAACCGCTGTAGACTCACTGGTGTGTGATCACAAACAAGTCCTCTTTGGTCAAGGCAATCCGAGAGCTGCCCAGTATTCCACAGTGTCTTGACTTGATTCTTTGAGTTTTTCCACTGACACAAGCACAACACCAGAGCAATTTTAATTTGCCTCATGTTTGTCAGTTGGAAGTTTAGAAATGGGGGAGCAAGCAGGAAAATAATCCAAGAAAATGTGGATTGTGAGCAGTTTTGATGTTGACACAGCAGTCTAAGACAAATGCAGATGATTTGTTAGCAGGCCTGTATTGTATTTAGTTTGAGAGCTGATTCTAAATGTAATGTCCATAGTGTCAGTTCTTACCACAATCATTCTTTTCTTATTTTAAACCATATTTTTACTTAAACAACCCATTTTATTACTGCATGATTGTTGCAAACAGTCTCAATTTATTAAAGGTTATATGACAGTACTTTAATTCTCAAATCTGATTGGTTGAAGGTAACAGTCTGAAGGGACTTATGAAGCATAATAATGAACAAAGCATGCTGTTATTAACATTGAAAAAATATATAACTGTGAAACAGTAAAGCTTTCTATAATGAGTTAATGTGTTCATTTCACACTTAGGGAAGGAGCCTTCAGTGTCAGTGCCCTGTAACAGTCAGTGATTTTTCAGACACAGGAAAGTCTTCAGGATGAAGGGCTTCGGGGCAAAGAATTTTCCTTATTCATTTCTAGAGAAAGAAAAAGGAGAGGCTGGAGAGGGAGAAAGTGTTTTTTAGCTGCTATAACACAAGTGATAACAAGCTCTAACTTGTCTTGAGGATGTTCCACAATATTAAACTAATTATAAACTGTTAAAAAGTATGACATACTCATACCACGTTCATTGATACATTGCAATTTGTAGTAATTCGCAAATTGATGTAGTATAAGGGAAATAAAAGACTCCAGCCTCAGATTTACTGTATGTTCTTGGCTGACAGGAGTGAAACCCGACATGATCTTCTGCTGTTGTAGCCCATCCGCCTCAAGGTTCAACGTGTTGTGCATTCTGAGATGCTTTTCTGCTCACCACAGTTGTACAGAGTGGTTATCTGAGTTACTGTAGCTTTTCTGGCAGCTCGAACCAGTCTGGCCGTTCTCACACCTCTCTCATCACCAAGTCGTTTTCATCCTCAGAACTGCCACTCACTGGATGTTTTTTCTTTATTGCATTATCCTGGTGGGGATGAGGTGGCTGAGTGGTTAAGGCGATGGACTGCTATTCCACTGTGCTCTGCACGCGTGGGTTCAAATCCCATCCTTGTCGAAAGCTATGTTTTAAGGGTCGGTGGTAGCTCAGTGGTTAAGAAGTTGGGCTACTGATTGTGTCTGATCGTGAAGGTCATGAGTTCAAATCCTAGCACCGCCAAGCTGCCACTGTTGGGTACTTGAGCAAAGCCCTTAACCCTCAACTGCTCCCCAGGCACCGCAGCAAAAATGGCTGCCCACTACTCCGGGTGTGTTCATGGTTTGTAGTGTGTGTATTCACTACTCACAACTCCTAATGTGTGTGCACTAACTTGGCTGGGTTAAATGCAGAGGACAAGTTCCAAGTATGGGTTACCATACATTGGCCTTCACATGTCACTTTCACTTTTTCACTTTCTGTGTAAACTCTAGAGACTGTTGTGTGTGAAAATCCCAGGAGATCAGCAGTTACAGAAATACTCAAACCAGCCTGTCTGGCACCAACAATCATGTCAGAGTCAAAATCACTCAGATCACATATTTTCCTCATTCTGATGGTTGATGTGAACATTACCTGAAGCTGCTGGTCCGTACCTGCATGATTTTATGCATTGCATTGCTGTGACACGATTGGCTGATTAGATAATTGTACAGGTGTACAGGTGATCCCAATAAAGTGCCTAGTGAGTGTATATAAACATGCACACGATGCACGTACACACACATGCATGCATGCACACACACACACACACACACACACACACACACACACACACACACACACACACACACACACACACACAAACAAGCTAATTGTTCCTTCTAGATTTATAGCTAGATTTCAGGAATTCAGGAAAAATCCAGGAACTCTGCAAAGCCACTTCAGAAGGAATGAGAGCTACTTTGATGATCGCTCAGTAACCATGATTAATTGACCAGAACAACTTCATTAGAGTTTTTAATGCCACTGTTATAAAAATGTTTTAAGTTGAAAATTAAAACCTTTAGAGGCTTGTATATGACACCACTTTTGAAGGTAATGAAGAAGCAACTGAGAGAGAAATAATGATTACAGTAAATTACATCCTGAGGGCTTCCCAAAAGAGCACTGCCTAATTGAGGCAGTTTTGTTAGCATGGCAGGCCTGGCTGTTTGCCCGGTGTGTGTGAGAAAGTCCTGTGCCACTCCGAGGCCCAGTTTCAGGTCATTAGATTGGCACTGTGATGTCCGCCGATGCCTCTGTATCAGCTCCATAGCATGGCAGAGCGGCAGCGTAAACCTCACTTTGTTGTTTGGTGTCATGTTCTTTGTTCATAGCTGACTGAGTCTCCTCTTTCTCGAGATTAAATCATTTCTTTAACAACTTGAACACAGTGTCAGAGAAGGCGAGACTGGAGTAAAAAACACAGAAATTTAGGCCTGAACATATGGTCAGATGACTTTATGGTGATATTAGTGGATGAGTGTATGCCAGGAATGGATTAGGTTCATCCTATAAAGTGGGAGAGTTTTGACTCAAAACACTTACTGTAATTATTATAATAACTGGCTTTTCTTCCTCAGAAAAGTTGAATAATCCCCTAATTATATCCAATTTGGTAACATTTATTAACTGTAAAACCAAAAGATAACAGGATTTACTAAAATAACCACACCACTAATCCCACAACATTTCATATACAGTACACGCTTAAGTTTGAGCTAAGAAGCAGATCTAAAATGGAAGAAAAAATTGTTCCTAAACAAGATAGTGATATTTGAACGCACGACATCCATCCAACCATTTTCTGTACTGTTTATCCTACACAGGGTCACAGGGGAGCCTGGAGCCTATCCCAGGGGACTCAGGGCACAAGGCAGGGGACAACCTGGACGGGGTGCCAACCCATCACAGGACACAATCACACAGACACATTCATACACTACGGACAACATGCCAATCAGCCTACAATGCATGTCTTTGGACTGGGGGAGGAAACTGGAGTATCTGGAGGAAACCCCCAAAGCACGGGGAGAAAATGTAAACACTGCACACACAGGGCAGAGGTGGGATTCAAGCCCCCAACCCTGGAGGTGCGAGGCAGATGTACTAACCCCTAAGCCCTCCTGCCCCCCTGCCCCCCATCGTACACCAGATTACATGTATTATAATTTTTTTTAAAGAATATTAATTTCATGGTATTCCATATGTGGAACATTTATGTCTAAACATATCCTTCTCCTCCAGCTCACCATACTGAGGCTTCGAGTCTGTTCTCTTCCTTTAGCGTGTAAATTATGTGACAATATTTATTGGCAACATCGTGCATGATTGGCTTTTTTCAAATATTACACCAAAATAATTAACAAACAAACAAACAAACAAATAAGTAACACTACATTACATGAGAATGAAGTCTTCTTCTGTGATGCAGATGTTAATATAGTTAACACATTTTTGACTAAAATGCCAGATATAACACCAGGGTCATGACTGTCTATACTTTTTTTTTTTTTTTTTTTCCAACTGCCAAATACTTTTACGGAATACTGCATGTCAAATAAACAAATAAACAAACCTCTTGAATGAAGAGAATGAAGAGGTTATCTCAAGTTTTTTTCTTCTTTTTTTTATTTTTTAACATTACTGGTAGAGTTCATTTGGGTTTAAGATTTAGTCCAGACTTGTTATGTTACATCTGGAAATGAAGTAAAAGCACGGTAAAGTAATTTAAAAAAAATAAAACAGAACAACCACAAACATTTTTAATAAGTGCACAGGAAGGGATCGGTGAATTCAATATAAGGCAATCATGCTTGTCTTGTGGCTTGTATGTATGTGTTTTCCTCTGGACCTCATATTTTCACCCCAAATCATAGGAAAACATGAAAATTGTTATATTATTTTCATGAGGACATTTTGTTGTTTGCCATGTGGGGAAAAATCCTTTTTTTAAACAAAATGCTAAAGAAAGTCATGCAAAAATATTTGTTGGTGACCATAGTTACTGTATGTGCAGGCTACATGTTATAGTTAGTTATGTTACACACACACACACACACAGACACACACACACACAGACACACAAACAAACACAGTATATATAGTATAGTGTATATATATATATATATATATATATACCAGACCATCATTAAATTAAATTGAATTACATTTTTTCCCTTAATATAATACAATGTAACATAAAAGCAAGAGACAATTTAAAAATGAAAAATACAAAAGATAATGACAAACACTGAGATAATCCCCGAATAAGAGTCTAATCTATAATATATTGCTACATGAAAAATTCTTTAATCCCAGATTTGGTTTAATTCAACAGTACGGCTTCCATCTTCATTATCTTTGATGCACTTGATCCTTGAACACATTTTATTGCTTTGCATTTTTAAATAATATCAGTAAAAACCAAAATAATGTGTATGGGATGTTGGCTATTTTGTCTTACAGTACTTTTAAATCATTTTCATTCAGTCTTCTAGATGAGCAATGTCTCCAATTATGATGCTGTCACCTTTGAATGTGCGAAAATACACTTTTCATGGATTTTAAAGGGACGATACTATTAATTAATGAATAGAGTCAGATTTTTATATTTAATGTTCCCCTCAAATGGCATGCCATAGTTTTCTGAGTGTCTTTACAGCCCATAAGAAAAATTTCAGTACGACTTTTTGTGGTTACTGCCATATTGTGCAAGAAAAATGGACTTAAGTTCAAAGTCAGAATCACGTGTCACTGAGACACCTCTGTTTAAGGCAAACTCCTCCTCACATGTCTAACTCTTTTCATAACTTTTGAATAGCACTTAATTCTGAATAGCACTTACGTATGAATACCGATATGCACAATTTTGGTATTAAAGCATGCAAATGCTATTAAAGCATGCAAATCTCAACTCTGAATAAGGCCCATAATAGCATCGCTCTGCTAATAAAAAATCTCCCATAAACATAATAATACAAATACAAGTTTATGTGTGTGTGTGTGTGTGTGTGTGTGTGTGTGTGTGTGTGTGTGTGTGTGTGTGTGTGTGTGTGTGTGTGTAAGATGACAGCTGAATATATTGCTATGGCAGACTGCCACCACTTAGCGCTCTTTCCCAGGGAACCTCTTCATATCATTTACATCCAGTAGCAATTTAAATATTTATGCTTTGATGTCACTTCACACCCATTGATTCGATTGTTTGACAATGAGGCATAAAAAGAAACACTCTGCAGTGGTATGTTAAATATCATGTGGTAGCAACTTAATTACTCGAAGGCTCTTTGTGTCAAACTGATCATCTGTTTCTAGGGCGAGATCCAAATGGGATAAGCAACAGGTAATCCATGAACACTGGTCATGTTGCCCTAAACCAGATTTCTGGTATAAATACAATTTTACCAGTGCACTTGTGGATTTCCGACTGAGGGATTTAGAGAAACTGCGCTTGTCCTAATCAAATTCAGACAGGATTTATGGAGCTTTGGCACGTCAAAAGAGAAGAAACTTCTTTTTCTGAAATGGAAAGACACATTTAGCAAAGTTAAGTGTTTTGACAAATTTGTTTTAATCTCACTTGTGATAAATATTTGCAGTGTGTTTGGCAAGACGGCCGAGGACCGGCTTACAGGTTTGAGCCGTGTTTGTAGAGCAGAAGAAGAGCGAGAGTGAGGATGCGCCTCCTGCTCCTTCTCGGCCATCACCTCTTCAGGAGTGCGTGAACGTTTTTGGATGTGTTCCCTTCAGAGCAGAACAGAGAAGGGCGTTAGTGGGCATTAGTAGACCCTTCGATCAACTAAACACACTCTTAAGAACTTGGACGTGTCATTACTGCCATGTTTTCTCTAAGAGCGGCCCGGAGTCGATGTCCTTATAAGCCCATGTATACTGCCATTCATCTGCACTTATCTTCATCTTAATCAGTAAGCTCTTTCTAGTTTACAGGTATGGCAAATGATGGATTTCAACTTAAGCCTGCATTTATATAACAACATTTTGAGATCCCATTAAAGTGCTTAAAATAGGTTTAATTAAAGACCAAAATGCTAAGTATGTCTGGTTCTTTTAACCAGTGGCGTCTGGTGACTTGATAAAAAATAAATAAATAAAAAAATTAAAAATTGTACAAACAAAAATGTACTAAATTTAAGAAATGTTAAGGGTTGGTTGAAGTGCTTCACTGAAAACCCTAACAAGTTGACTGTACTCTTGAGTAAACCTGTTCCCTCAATTTAATTGAGTAATGGGGTCTCCCCAGACTTGTATATTTAAGTTCACTTAACTTGGTGCTTATGTAGACTGTACTTAAATTGTTAAGATCTCAGTGTTCATATTGTGTAATTAAATAAGTAAGTTCACTTAACTTGACATTCATATGGTGTATTTTATAATTTACTGACCGGTAGTTAAACTAGGTTCACGGCAGTGAGAGCACTGCATGCTAGCCACTTAGTCCACCAGGGAACCTTTGTGCTTAAGTAATTAAGTTCATAGGGGAAATTATATATTATATATAATAATTGACATTTCTTTGTAAACACACACAGAGTCGTCTCTCCTACTCATGATGAACTCTTGAATGTCACTACACCGTACCAGCAACAGAGGAGAGGAAGAGGACTGCCCTTTTGCAATTATCTACCAATCAGCGCATTAGTTCTCCTGTTGCCAGGCGGAACTCCTTGCATGGCCAATCATATCAGAGAAACATGAGAGTGAGCTATTTTAAGAAATCATGATTAAGTTTATAACACTTGAAATCTAAAGTTTATGTATTTTGTAGGTAAATACGTTAAACAAACTTAGATTTTTGATTTATGCGTCCAAAACGCAACATTTTACGTAATCTTTAATCATGATTACTTTTACATGATTGTTTAAGAAAAGACAACATTAAGGTTTACAGTGTTGGGCTTGTACCTCTTTCACAATCTTTTCCAAGAATAAACTATAAGCAATAGCTGTTTTGGAGGCAAGAGATGATAGCTAAAAGAAAGTTCTCTCAAAGAAAATTCTCTAAAAGACATTAACATTATCTGTAATACCTTTAGGCCAATGCTCTTAAAAGTGGGTTTAAGTGAGAACAACAGACGTCTCCCTGATCTTAGTGTGAAATGCAACAGTTGCTCAAACGTTCGTGTTTTTGGATAACGCTGTTGCCTTTGAAAATCCCACTGAAAATGAACAGAATCTGTCGGCATGTCAAGTTCTGTTTTCGTTTTGCGAAAACCGTAGAACTAGAACCAAGCCATGCTCACCAGAATCCCTTTAAGTATTTCATTACTAACAGGCAGAGCTCACCTCTGCATGCTTGTATGGTCAGCAGATGTTCAGCTTTCTTCAACTATTGTTCTGCTTCAAGCAAATCAGTTTTTTTTGTGTTTTATATGATAGTCAATGTGTGATTAAAACAATATAATTTCATTACCATGCACGGAATTCACATTTATTTAATAAACATGGTCGTCTAATTTGTATTGTATTGATTTGTCACAGCTGTATTATGAGGTCCTCTGGTAATATAGTTCCTTTTTTTTGAACATATAGGCATAATTAAAGACATCATGAACTCAGCGTGGTGCTAATTAGAGCAAAGTGACTTCTGTTCATGTATTTAATGCTGTCACACGAATCTGGGTTAAATTACATCATTTAATTGCAGTTACTAAATGCACGTGCAACTTTAAGTGTCTATAAAAACCTGGTTTATATTGTACCATTATTATGTTAATTCCACTAGACTGTAATTTTAAATCAATAAACTCATTTTTTTTTTTTTTTGTTCTCAAAAAGGTAGATGAAAAAGTAGGTGAAAAGTTCTGTGATGATAGAGAAGAACAGTCATTAGGGAGATTGTGTATTGGGGTTCCAGATTTTATTGGAAGCTGGGCTGTGCTGGAAAACCTGAGTGTACGTTCTGGAGGACCTGAGTTTACAGAATGGAGTCTACTGGAGAACCTGAGAGTACAGGTGGTAGAACCTGAATGTAGCGGCTGGGGTGTACTGGAGAACCTGAGAGTACAGATGGTAGAACCTAAATGTAGAGGCTGGGGTGTACTGGAGAACCTGAGAGTACAGGTGTTAGAACCTGAATGTAGAGGCTGGGGTGTACTGGAGAACCTGAGAGTACAGCTGGTAGAACCTGAATGGAGAGGCTGGGGTGTACTGGAGAACCTGAGAGTACAGGTGGTAGAACCTGAATGTAGAGGCTGGGGTGTACTGGTGAACCTGGGTGTATGGGCTGTTGTGTATGGACTGTTGTATAATTGAGAATCTGAGTGTACAGGTTGAAGTGAATGTGAGGACCTGAGTGTACAGGCTAGAGAACCAGAGTGTACAGTGTGTATTAGACAACCTCAGTGTACAGGCTGGGGTGTATTTGAGAACCTGAGGTTAGGATTAAGATTTTGATTAAAATCTTAAAAGGCTGCTGAAAGCACACAGTCTAAAACTGGCTTAAAGCTCATGTTGGCTGTCATGTGACCATAGGACTTCATTAGCGGCTGGATAGATGTATTGTCATGTTAAGTTGCGATTTAAGCAGTGCCATGGAGCCGTCTCTGGTCTCTGCATGGGCCTTGTGGCTCCTGACAGCCATGCTTCAGTCTCTCTAATATGTGCTAATTGCATTCCCTCTTCCTCAGCGGATGGGAGGTATGTGGGTGTTATTTCTGCATGGCGACTCATCAGCACATTCCTCCTCGAAAAGAAAAAAACAACATGGCTATGTTAGTTTAAAAGGTATGGTCTAAACCAAACATTCACCATCAACAAAGAATGGGACAAAAGTGTCCTTGCTAGGCTTTGATCACAGGCACATTAGAGTACCATTTTGAGGCTTGACCAAGGTAATAAAAAGCAAGTGCTCTTGACTTATAAATGAGAAAGTTGACTCACATTATTGTTTACAGCGGTCAGTGAAAATTACGTATTATTATGTATTTTTAACTCAAGATTGAGGGGAAAAAAGCACAGAAATGTCTGTTTTATCCCTTGGAAAGAACAAAAGGCCTTAACATTTCTCTTCTCTCCTAATTGGAGGGGGAAGAAACTAACAATGGCTGTTCCTGTCAATGCTGCTGAATATAGTGACTGCAAAAATGCTCTGCCAATCTCCTGGTCTAGTTCTTATACGGTCATTTCACATCTCACAATCAGTTCAATCAATTATCACAATAGGTTCAGTTTGAATCTAAACCAACCTGTGCACATGGCTGTATTAAGTAGTGAAGAAGGAGTGACAACCATATCACTTTGGTGTGAATGTAGCCATGTTTGTTTGGCTTCATAGCTCTTCTAACAAAACACCGTTCACATCAAAGATTCCATTTTTGGTTGGCAAAAAAGAAGCTGGGTGACAAATCATATGCCTGTTTTTTTTTTTTTTTTTTTTTTTCCCCCACAAATACCTACAAGGAATTGAGTCAACATTATGTCATCAGTGGTGGAATTCAAGGTATTGGCTTTGGCACTGTGGCACAAAGCCACATAACATTGGAATGTAAAGACAGGCTTGTCTTCTCTCGTTACAGGGACTCTTAACATGGAGCCTCTTTGTGTGGTGGCCTGGGAAAAAAGAAAAACCTTTGGTTTCTTAAGGTTGAGGTGTCAAAATATAGTATATTATAGGCAGAAAAAGACAATGGTTAAAAATAAATTTGCCAGAATTCAGCCACAGCGACATCCAATGGGTTTTCCGAATGCCATGCATATACTTTTTAACAAGGTTTATTTTTTCTTAATGTATCTATAAGATACATAAGATTTGAAATGTCACTATATTTCACAATATAGTTCATGCTCTAGGAAGAAAATACAAATGTTAGGCAGATCTTTTATGGTTGTTTGCCAGAACTCAGCCACAGCGACATCCATAAGCTTTTCCCAGACCACCACCAATTTAAACATTTATTATGCTTAATCAGCCTTATGCTTTATTTTCATGGGATCAGTCCTTACTACTGACTGCAAACTGAATTTGCCAGTGTTATGACTGATTATCTGAGTTGCTATAAAAATTTAATTGACACCATTGGCTCCAAAGTGGATGAGCTAGCTCGAAGCAGGTTAGTCTTCTCCACAAAAATTGTTATGAGTCATTTCAGGTAGGTTTAGTTGGGCTATGGCTTAAAAGATACGGTAAATGGGTTCGTGTGTTTTAAAAATAACATTTGTTCACCTTCATTTTGTTTGGACAATTTATTTGACATTTATTGGGAATAGGATAACACCAGGAAGCTAATTCCTGAAGGGATATGCTGAAATAATAATAATAATAATAATAATAATAATAATAATAATAATAATAATAATAATAATAATAATAATAATAATAAAATAAATAAATAAATAAATAATAATAAATAAATAATAATAAATAATAATAATATACAATGAAACTGAGTGAGTTATCTAAAATGATCATAATAATGACTCAGAATTTCCACACTACTTGATCTTGGCTCATACTCTGAAGAAATGTACCTGAATGTGTTGTTTCTTTCTCACATACTAATTAGCTCCCAGGCTCTTTGTTTTGGTCATTCTATCCTGTCCAACTCAAACTCCATAAACATCTGGATCATCTGAAGATCTGCTTACAAAATCTTACCATTCGATTCTGAGGAGGGGAAAAATAAGACCTCACATTTCCACCTTTCAGGCCACCTTGGCCTGTTGTTCATTTGCAGTATTATGTCTGATAATTTGCAGTGTTTGGTGGTAGACTTCACCCTGGTGAAGACGGACATCTTTTTTTTTTTTTTTCTTTTTTTTTTTACCACCACAAATTCCACTGGGCAAACCTGTATCAGCATGGCTTGTAGTGGAGGAGAAACTTCCAGCAAGCCATTTAAAATCCAAATCTATTGCAATAGTAACTGTAGATGAATTGCAGATGTGCAATTGACATAGCCAAAAAATCTCCAAGGTGTTATTACATGAAATAACTAGTTTGTCAGAGGTAGTCTTATCTAAAGATGGAACGAGTAAATGATGAGAAGTCTTTGTGCTGTTCGGTCTTTCCTACCATGTTATTACCAATAGAAGGGTAATAAGGAGAAAACTGCAGTTTTTTTTTTTTTTTTTTTCGCCATTGGAAACAAACATTAATTTGAAATGTGTTTGTCATCAAACCAAGTCCCACTGGAGCCCCTGTGATGACTGTTGTCTACCAGAGAACTTTAATAATAGGGTAATTCAGTCATATGGTCACTAAAACTATGTTCACATGGAGGTTGTTCAAATCCTTAATGTGTTATTATTACATAGCAATTACCAGTAGTACGTTATTTATTATGCAACAGTCATCAGTCATGTCTTTTTTCTTTTTTCCTTTCATTTCCTTACTTGTTGCTTTTTTAGATTCTTTTATATGAGTTCAATAAATGAAATAGAACTAAGATGTGCCATCCGTAGCTATTGGGTTTTAGTGATTTGTTTCAGATGCTTTCCGGGTTACACAATTTAAATTAGTATGTTTTCCCTATTTATGCCAAATGTTAACATGAGATCTCATGAGAAATTTGAACAGATAAGGGTGATGTGATTATTACGGATGATGTTTAACTTCCTAGTCATAAGAAAGTCATAAGAATAAAAGCATGCAAACACTAACAGAATGCCGGACCCTAACCTTAACCTTCATATCATTTCTTACAACCTTAGTCATACAAATCGGTATGTATTTGCATCAACATGATGTTATGATTGCAACTTAAGAGTTTGTATGAGCCAACTTGTGGGAGAAGTCAAGAATTGCTATTCTTAGGCTTCAAATCCAACAAAATCATTTCCACTTCTAAGTTCCCTTACAAATTTGCTTCAATATTAGGTTGGCTAAACAACTCTGTATTTGTGCCTGATTTTGTGTTTTTATTTTGCAGTAACTGATCCACCACAGAGCCCATCATCAGCCTTGAATGGTCCAAATTTAATGCAAGTAAGAACATTTGAAGATTTATTTTAAGCCTACGGAATTACAGGCTCTGTGCTGCTGGTGTATCACAGAGTCCTACAACCCTTTAGTGCCACTGGCCACTTTGAAGTCTCTTTTGAAGTGTTTGCTTCCAGCCTGAATTCTCACATTTTCATCTGAACATCTAAGTCAGCAATTTCCATGTAATTCTACTTTCCTATAAATTGTTTATTGTTTCATTGCTCATTTCTGACTGAAGACTAACATTGAGAAAGGCTCATAATTTTTCTTTAAGATCCACAGGTTTTACTTTTTACCCTGGAGGGACTGATAACCAGTCAGTGATGTTAAAAGGTTATTATTGTTTACATAACAGCATGACAAACCATACTTTTTTTTTTTACCATATATAGTTACATTTAATGTTGTGGAACATCTGTGAAACAAGTTGCTACTATATACAGTCTTTCTCTTACTTGCCTCTCCTTTTTTTTTCTTCTTTAACTTAATAAGACAAATGTCTCATCTGAATCTGAATTCATCACTGATCCAGGTCCACCACAACCCCACATCCAAATCTATCCCATACATTATATACGTAGATCTCACTTGCATGATTACAGACTGCACTTGTTTAACCCTCTGTCAACTAAGTGTGTTTAAACATTACCCACTTCCATTCTTGCAAGGTTTCTCAATTCTTTCGAGTTCGACTTTTGCTTCTTCCTTTGACCTACATTCCTCTGTCTGCCTGATCTATTAACCCCTGCCTGATCTATTAACTCTGGATTTTTAAATCAAATTAAGCACAGCCTCACATTCATCTAATCTTCTACTTTGTGACAGCAAAATATTTCAGCTTATCACATTACTGAGAAACCACAAAGCAAAAATTCCTCTCTCCTGAAGACTTTGCTGGGTTGGAAAACTTAAAGTTACAGCTTTACCTGGAGACTCCTTCCATAAATGTTAAATAAACATCTCCTTACAGAAACCCACCAAATCAGTGAATACACATCCATCCATTTTCTGTACCGCTTATCCTACACAAGGTCACGGGGGAACCTGGAGCTTATCTCAGGGAACTCAGGACACAAGGCAGGGGACACACTGGACGGGGTGCCAACCCATTGCAGGGCACAATCGCACAAATATTTACACACCCATTCACACAATTTGGAAATGCCAAGCAACCTACAATGCATATCTTTGGACTAGGGGAGGAAACCAGAGTTCCAGAATTCCGCACACACAGGGCAGAGGTGGTAATCGAACCCCCAACCCTGGAGGTGTGAGGCAAACTTGCTAACCACTAAGCCACCGCAGCAAACAACAAGCACATTAATATAAACCTTCCATTCAACATAGCTGTTATACAACTATGTAACATTGAAATAGTGATAGTGTGGCCACTGTCTAGTAATATCTGGAGGACAGGGTTCAGGTACTGTACAAATATATGGCTTATGCTGAATATGACACTGATTGCAAATTTTAAATGTGTAAATATGTCATCTAAAATACCTGTTCAAAAGCATCCTTGAGCCCTAAACACATTGCTTTCATAGCATTTGGAATAGGGTTTGTATGAATCACAGAGCTGGATTTCTTCTCTGAACGGGGGGATTAGAGGAAAAAATGCACTGGCATTCCAGAGATGGTGCTGTGGAAACGCTGGAGCCAGTCATCGTAATGGGTCAGTTACTTCTGGACAGGTGATGAGCTCAAGGGAAGAAGTAAAGAACAAGTCTGGGAGAGCGGACTCGGCTCTCACAATGCCTGTACATTTCAGATTTACCATAAGAAAGTTCCGGGCTTTTTCCACCCTGTGGTGCGGATCAAATTAAACATCGGGGTTTCATTTAAAAAGGCAAGTTTGATCTGACAGCTGTGCTTACCCTTCTCCACAGGACCTTAAAACACACTTCGCACCACAGCTGAGGAAGAAGAATAAAAGAATAAAAAAAAAAAAAACAATGAGAATTTTTTTTTGATGGCATGGAGAATAGAGAACGCAGGACCCTCTGTGGGTATTTAATCACTTTTGTGCCAACACAGTCCACCTTTTGATCTCTTTCTTCCTTCTCAGACATGAGGGCAGTGAGATTAAAGCTGGCCCGCGTCTGTGATATGGAAAAAAGGAAAATAAACAATAGAGCATAGTTATACAGAGATATTTTGAATCCTTGTAAAAATGTGACCCCTTTGACCTTTTGTTCTCAGAACTGAGGCCATGCCTCCACCTAAGGTGAGTACCTGGGGGTGAGGGTAATAGAGCCCAACCGAGGGAGCGGTTTGAGAGAAAACTGTATCTGACGAGCAGAACAATGCTGGGAAGTCCAGCAAGGTCGTCCCTGACTGAGTTCTCTGAGAGCTCTTCACAAAGAAACAGAAACAGAGGAAGCAAATTAGCTCTCATCCGTCTTGCTGGGGGGCTTCTCTTAAGTGCTAGATTAATTTCTCATTGTTAGAAGTGAGTCACCTTGTGCTGATGAATCATTTTTACTGGAATGTATGAAATCTTGACACTGCATTTTTTTTTTATTCCAGTGATATTCTTTTGCTACAATCAGGTGAACATCCTTTTTTATTTGATTTTCAATTACATTTTATTGGAATAGCGCTTTTAACAATGGACATTGTCATTAAGAGACTTTACAGAAATATGGATGTAGATTTAGGTCCCTAATGAACAAGCCAGAGACAACAGTGGTGAGGAAATACTTCCTGAGATGACATGAGGAAGAAACCTTGAGAGGAACCAGACTGAAAAGGGAACCCATCCTCTTCTGGGTGACACCAGGTAGTGGTATTATAAATCATTATAGTATGCAGGCATAGAAGAGTGAAGACAAACAGTAGGTTTGTCTTTTTGGGTGAAGTATCTTTTAAATTATTTTTCTTGAAACATAAAATTTAGAAAATAATGTGCAATTGCAAAATGTCTGAAATTACAACAGCTTTTCTTACTTTGAATGTCAAAAAAAATTTAATATACTATTAGAGAAGCCTAGTGTCTTTCTTTGCTATGTAGGCCTGTTTCAATTCATGAATGCACATACCACAGTTCCATTATGGCATGTCGTTGCCATATGGCAACAATTACATTTTACCATTTGACAGAATATTCAATATATATAAACTTGTGTAAATGACAAAAATAAATGTTAACTTATTTCAGATAGTGTATTTTTTTCCTTTAACTTGTTTTGCCTAGATATTGAAAAATTAATTAAATTTTGAGAGCCCTCCGATGACCTTCACTATGCTATGTGATTGCCGAGAAGGAAGTACAAACAGCACTTCACTTCACTGGTCATTTGACGTGGCATGTTTTTGTTATGTCAAAGTAAAAGCCCCCTTTTTCCAGTTACATAGGAAAATAGTAGTTTTGTGTTATTGTCTATCAAAAAATTGGAGATTAACTAAGAAATTAATTGTTGCCATATGTCAACACCATAATGTAAAGGGTTAAGTTTGTTGAAAGTATGTTCAGTATGAGTGTATGTTATTGATTCTGCAAGGATCTATTTATTTATTTATTTTTAAGTCCTGGGATGAGCACAGGACAGTATTTATGATTAGAGCAGCAGTTCTTAGGTACAAATCTACAGTATCCAGGTGAGATCCACTGAAGAAATGGGCATTTTGGGGAATCTTTAGGGTCCATATGACACCACTGATAGCAGTACAGGGTGAGTCACAAGTGCATAAGTAGAGCATCTGGGCGAGAGCAGCCAAAACAGTAGAAGTGTGTCATTTTTCTCATCCTTCTCATAAAAAAAAATGTTTTTTTCTCCCAGTATTCAACAGTACAGAAAGAGCATGCCATAAGCTTTCTAGGGCACAGCTGGGCCAAGGGGAGTGGTGCTGTGGTCAAACCCCCGTCATTGCCCTCTCGCACATGGCTGTTTGCAGGCCTGTGTTTAAGCTTCTTTCAGAGGTGTCTCAATTGTTTACTCACAAACATGTGCTGACAAATAGATATGGCTCTGAACACAATTGTACTTGGTTTTGCTGAACTTTATTTGAAACAGAACAGAGCTTATTTTTTCCCCACTTAACAATGATGTGCCTGTTCTGTAAGAGAATTGGTCAGTTATATTTTTCACAACATTTTTCCAGTATCTACATCGCAATATTTTTTTTTAAACATTTCCAGTTAATGTTTTTAACCCCTAAAACTCTGAGAAACTGTCAGCAGGCAAATAATAATAATAATAATAATAATAATAATAATAATAATAATAATAATAATAATAATAATAATAATAATAACTTCTATTAATTATTGTCACTGAAAATAAATCCAAATTGAGTAAATTGATGCCCTAATTAATGCCATATTTAATGTTTGTGGGGATTAACTGGCAAAATTCATTAGTCAGTCTTAATAGTGGGTGCCAATATTTACACTTGGAGACCTGAATTCATTTAGTATTCATCAGTATTAATATGGCATTTGCTAATTTGTGCTCATTTGTGTTTTTCAGTCATGGATGGAATAAATATTAATTAATGAAGTATTTAATTATCATTTAAACAAAAATCACTTAATACAAGTGTTAACTATTTATAGTCTTTTAATGCCTATGGTTAAGGAAGCTTTAATATAAAGTGTTATGTAGTTACTGAATAATACACTTTATATTTAATATTACATTTAATTGACATGACTAAGTCTCAGTTCCTTAAAAACTCACCAGTACTTGATGGAAAAGGCTTCCACTGTGTGCTCTAATGGATTTACGGTAAAATGCAGGTGTCATTATTCTGTAGCCTTTTTGGTACCATTGTATGGACGACAATAACACAAAAAGCTTGGGAACTTTAGCCCATCTTTGTTCTCTGCCATTGTTCTTTTCCCAGGATGTCCTTCACAAAAATTACAGAGAGGCTGAGCAACTGACACACTCTATTACAGCTTACAAGACACAGATGTGATCGACAGGAATAAGGAGAGAGAGAGAGAGAGAGAGAGAGAGAGAGAGAGAGAGAGAGAGAGAGAGAGAGAGAGAGAGAGAGAGAGAGAGCAAAGACTACACTACAGAATGTTGTTTAAAAATGTACATATATACAGTACTGTGCAAAAGTTTTAGGCACCCTATTTTTTCTTTAGTACAAACTTTGTTATAGATTTTTTATTTTATGACTTATACATTATCAAGTCAGTACAAAAAGCATTTTGATTCCCAAACATTCGTTTTCTAGCACAAAATTAAATTTTACAGAAAAATGTGCTGGCTGCAAGGCACATCACAGATATACAGTACTGTGCAAAAGTTTTAGGCACCCTATTTTTTTTTTAGTACAAACTTTGTTATAAAATTTTTTTTCTAGCACAAAATGAAATGTTACAGAAAAATGCTTGTATGTCATTAAAGAAAGCAGCATATTAGGTAAGAGACACTTTTCAGAGAAAAAACACAATGAAGGCTGCTGGGTTTTGCTACAAAAATAAGAAGCGAGTGCGAAAGTCAAAGTCTCCAGAAGAACTGTGTCTGGTTCTGCAAGATGCTCAATAAAACTTACCAGCTCATTTCCTTATAAAACTGCACTAACTGTACCGGGGACTACTATTTTTATTTTTATTTTTATTTTGTCACACCAAATATTGACTTTGTTTCAATTTAATAAACATTTAATTTCATTATTTTGATGGCATCTTTGCTCCACAGCATTCCTTTGCATGTGCCTAAACCTTTGCTCAGTACTGTATATACACACAGTATATATATATTGCCCCCTTTAGCAGAAATAATTTCTTGTAGATGTTCTGCATAATTGTCCACCAGGCTTGCTGGAATTTTTGACCACTCTTCCATGCAATATTTTTTCAGTTGCAAGGTGTTTGATGGTTTTCTTGCATGTGCTGCCCGTTTCAAATCCCACCACAACATTTCAATGTGACTCAGATCCGGCCTTTGACTGATTATTCCATAACCCTCCATTTCTTCTTTTTGAGCCATTCCTTGGTGGATTTGCTAGTGTGCTTAGAATCATTATCCTTTTTAAAGGTCCACTTTAGGTTCAACTTCAACCTTCGGAAAGATGGCCTCACATTATCTTCAAGCACTCTTTGATATGATGCAGAATTCATAGCTGAATCAATGAATGCATGCTGTCCAGTCCCTGACGCAGCGAAGCAACCCCAAGCCATAACATTTCCACCATCGTGTTTCACAGTTGGTATGAGGTGCTTCTCTTGAAAAGCTGTCTTTGGTCTGCGCCAAACATGTCTGCTGTTACTGTGGCCAAACAACTCTATCTTTGATTCGTCTGTCCAGAGCACATTATTCCAAAAGGCCTGGTATTTGCCTATATGCTCACTGGCAAACTGTAGTCTTTCTTTCTGAAGCATGCACTTTGACACCAACAGTTGCAAGAATTACTAGCAGAACCTGTGATGAAATTTTGGGGTTCTTGGAGACTTCTTTTTGCATCAGACAGTCTGCTCTTGGGCTAAATTTGCTGCAACGGTCAGCCCTGACCAAATTGGCAGTCGTTTGAAATCTGCGACACTTGTAGATGATTTTTCTTACAGTGGAATGATGTATTTCAAATAATTTGGAGATTTTTTTTTTATTCTTGCCAGACTCATAGGCACCCACAACCACAGGCCTTACAGAACTCTTTAGATCTTGGCATGATGACACCACAAACCTCAATAACATTTAAAATTTAAATTGTGAAAATTACTACAAAATGTCAATTTTATGTCATTTGATAGAGTGTATCACCTTTATTAATAGACACTGTTTCAAATCTCCTATTTAGATTACAAGGACATTAACATGAAAGTAAGAAGTTTTGGGGCTCCATTTCTATAAATATTATGGAGAGTTCTGCTAATTAAATATAGATAAGTTCTATAAAAAGGTCCAGGTGAATTGGACATCCATTATTAAACAGAGAATGAACAGAACATGAGGAACAAAAAGAACAGGAAAAATTTAGTGTCAGACTTGTTTTTTGAAATATGACTAGCTAGTTATAACTCCAGGACTGAAGATGCCGAGTCAGAGTGTCACCAAAGTTCTCCACACAGGCGTCAATGCAGTCAGTGGAATGGAAGAGGAGACGTCTGGAGCCGGCCACACATTACTCAGGCTACATTTGGCTGTTGAGTTCTCCAAAGGCGTGTTATTTCTGGGCTATTTAGAAGCAGCCAAAAGGTCCAAAGTCTGACTATAGCTGGGAAAACAGTTCATTTTTCACCTCCTGTTACTGGAATCTGTCCTTTCTGTTAGGTTTTTTGGTATTATAACATTACACCAGAGATGCCACTATCAGTGACTATATCTTGTTCCAAAAAAAGGTTATTAGGTTGCGATATCAAGAATTTTGCTTTCCTTCAGAAACCTGTGTACAGAAGTGTGGTGTGAAGATCCAATCAGATTGTAACCATCAAGATTCTGAGCTTGGGGCCAGTTAAATTGTACAAAAGAATTTGTGGGCCATGGGCCCTGCATCTGAGAGTGAAATTGCTGGATTAACCTGTTCTTCTGGAGTTCTGGAAAACAGCCAATAAAGACAAATTATACAAACCAGATTTTGACCAAAATTCAGTTTTTTGCCAATAATATACACGATATGGCCAAAATTATGTGGACACCTGATCATCACACCCATAAGTGTTCCTTCCCCAAACTGTTGCCACAAAGATGGAAGCATACAGTTGTATAGAATGCCTTTGTGTGCTGTAGCATTACAATTTCCCTTCACAATCCTCTTCCAGCATGACAATGCCCCTGTGCACAAAGCGAGCTCCATGAAGAAATGGTTTGCCAAGGTTGGTGTGGAAGAACTTGTAGGGCCTGCACAGATCCCTGACCTCAACCCCAATGAACACCTTTGGGAGGAACTGGAACGCCGACTGCTCCCCAGACCTCCTCACCCAACATCAGTGCCTGACCTCACTAATGCTCTTGTGGCTGAATGAACACAAATCCCCACAGCCTCCAATCTAGTGGAAAATCTTCCCAGAAGAGTGTAGGTTATTATATATTACAGCAGTGGTAGGTCAGTGGTTAAGACATTGGACTTCTGATTAGATGTTTGTGACCTCAAATCCCAGCTCTGCCAAGCTGTTACTGCTGGGACCTTGAGCAAGGCCCTTAACCCTCAACTGCTCAGTTGTATAAATGAGATGAATGTAAGTTGCTCTGGATAAGGGTGTCTGCTAAATGCTATAAATGTTTAAAAGCCAAGGGGAACTACATCTAGAATGGTGTATGGGTGTGATGGTCAGGTGTCCATGAACCTTTGGCTATATAGTATATTTTGACACTTCAACAAATATATTTGAGCAAAGTTCTAACAAAACAAAGAAGAGGGCTTACTCACTCCCTACAGATGATAGTTTTAAACTGTTTGACTGACTTTAAAAAAGACATTAATGAAAAACCTTCTGAACAGAACAAAGTGTATTAATCAGTGATTATTTCCCCACCAATGTTAGTGTGAACAGAGTTCAGTTGTAATGAAGAGATAACAACTAGTCAGTACAACTGGAGTGACACCTTTAAATGTGTTTTTAACTTTGTCTTTTGGAAGCTGCTATCTTTTTTTACTAACATTAATTTAAGAGTAAAGAAAAATTCCTATAAAGTGTCTTTTTTTTGCGAGTATAGTTACTGTATCCCCTTCTTATAGGAGCATACAATTAAATGCTGCTGGTCCATTTGTGTTCAGAACTATTATGAAATAACATACTATGAAACATTATTAAACACCATTCCAATAAAAAGCCTGTACAACCAAATAAATGATTTTAACACTTTCAGACTGTAATCAAATGTATACCTTCCGTAACTCAATAAGTCTAACAATAATGATAAATAATGAATTAATGAGATAATTCCTCTCTTTCACATATATATTTATGAAATGCTTTCATATGAATTTATATTAAGCCTTTATGAACTTACATACAGTATATAAGCCTGTCATGAATTCCCCAGCATCGTTTTAGAAAAGATTTATTCAGTGCCCATGAAAGTGTTATAAATACCCCATGTAAATAAACAAATAAACACAAGGTTCCAATAAACTAAAGATTCAAAATGAATAAAATAAGATTCATTTTACATGCCTAAACCAACTCAAATGATCCAAGGTCATGTGACATGGCAAAACCACCAAGTATGTGTTGGTTGCTGCAGCAGCAAGACTTTTGTTTGGGGGAAATGATGCTTTTCAACAGTCACAGCTATTTATAATCAGGAGCTGGAAGTGTGGAGAATCTGCAAGGCAATTACAACAGGAAGTGACCCATGTCCGTGTTTACAGTTCTCAAAGCAAGGCAGAGAGGAGTACATTGTGCAACAAATGAGTCAAAACAACCCCCCTCTGCCCCCCACCCCCCGAACATCAAGTGTGCAAAATCTCTATAATCCACCACCCGTGAAATTGGGAAGGAGGATCGAGGATGCAGTGTTCACAGTTTAAGAGTTGTATTCCTAATAAAAAGTTGTATTCCTAACAAAAAAGCCTCCAAAACTTCATTAGGAAAGAAAGCATACATCTGCTTTTGATCACAGTCGACGGGACATCGTCCCCTGTGCCACGCTTATGTAATGTGGTTCATTGTGGGTGGTTTCATACTTGTGACTGCAATTGATGGTTACCAGTTAAACATTTTATTCTTAATTAGCTAAATATTTACAAATGATGTCATTATGCGGCAAAGTCAAGCCCAGTTTCTGATCCTGCTTTGATCAGGGTAACAGTTAATCACTTAGTGTTGGCTATATGCAAAAATTCAGCCATTACTGTGCAATTAGACCATAAGTTTACAAACCGCCATCAGAATCAGGCCATCAGCGTTGGCCCTCGGCATAATCGAAAGCTCGTTCTGAGAAAGTCCAAAATGCTCTGTGGGTGAAACAATGGCTAGAACACTTGAGACACTTTCTAATTCAAGCATGGCTATAAAACCAAAGGGTCAAACAAACAGTAACACCACTGGGCGACTAGAAGTACTTGCCAAGTTGTTAAACAGAAACAGATGGAATTGGGAGTCCAACAAAGGAACATATAATTAGGGAAATGGCTGCATGAAAAACAACAGCTAAGACTGGACATGATGCACAAATGAGTGTTATTAATTATTAATGAACTTTTTTTCTATTTATATATGTCAGTGGAACAATATACACATATAGACTAGGGGTTGTGACTATAACACGTTACTTATAGATAAGGTCACTTTTCACAGTTATTGTAAACAGAATTATACAAAAAATGAGAACTCTGGCTATTTCCATTGTTAAAGAATGGTTGCTAAATTTAAAAAAAAAAAACACCTTGCGTCTTTAAGGCAAGTTTGTATGGTAGCCGTTGGTAATGGTAATGGCAGTAAAGTTGGTGTGAGTGGCACTAGTGCCATGGTAGACTGACAGCCATTTTAAAGAAATGTGTGCAATTTTACTAGTTAGTATTTCCATGATTGCCAAGAAAAATATGCATTTACTCATGTTGCTTTTCACGGTGCCTTTCCTGTACTCTCTCTCCACAAATTATTTGCACAGCAGCCAATAATGGTGCACCCAGAGATCTAAATGACTGATCTTGCTTAACAGAGTTGTTTCCTCCATTAACAGTTGTACCCTCCATGAACCTCTTACTCGAATTGTTACCATCAATCATGGCAATAAAGAATATCCTTACAGCAAGTTGATGAAAGGATGTTCTCTTTAGCTGCTTGCATTTGAGCATAACTGAATCATTCAGTGACAACAAAATGTACTGGCCTCTTAAAGAAGGCAAATTCAAAGCACATGGACTTAAATGCGAAAAATGGGGCTTTGCACAGTCCACTGTATTATAAGATGAAATTATGGTGAACCGATACAAACACTGAAAATAGCATTGCTGATGTGGTGTAGTTGATCTTCCTGTGAAAGGAACCAGAAGGATTAGGAGGCGGACATTACTGGTCAAATCATCGAGCCAAAGCCTCAGAGAAAAAAAAAGAACCTCAAAGCAATCCCATGAAGAGAACGCAGCAATCAGCTTTTCTCCATCCAAATCCATCTAATTCTCTCCAGAGGTGGAAAGTACTTAAGTAATCGTACTTTATTACTTTATATTATAGAGTATATTTTTAAGAGGAGGGTTATACTTATACCTGCACTCGTACTCATCCAAGTGCATTTTGAAATCCAAAAAAAAGTTCTTCTGTGCATTTGACTTTATTGCACAGTAAAGCAGTAAAGCACTTGGGAGCATGCTGTTATATAATAATAATCGACAGGGTGGTGTAATGTGACCCGACACAAAGCAGATTCACTGTTAACACAATGAAGATTACTATTTTTTCTGTAACAGCATGTTATTTATTCTTCTTATACCGCAGCTACGGAAGTCCAGAAAGGTCATATGTTATTTCTTTTTTTTTTCTTGTGATCTCAACATCACGAAAAGTTGTTTTCTCAATATCACAACTTATTTTGCTGTGTTGAAATGCCTTATTGGGGGGGCACAGTGGCTGAGTGGCTAGCACACTTGCCTCGCACCTCTGGGGTTGGGGGTTCGATCCCTGCCTCTGCCCTGTGTGAGTTTGCATGTTCTCCCCATGCCCCGAAACCTGGGTTTCCTCCAGGTACTCCGGTTTCCTCCCCAGTCCAAAGATATGCATTGTAGGCTGATTGGCACCTCTAAAAAATGATCCATAATGTGTGTGTGATTATGCCCTGCGATGGGTTGGCATCTCATCATCTTGTGCCAGAGTCCCTTGGGATAGGCCCCAGGCTCCCTGTGACCCTGTGTAGGATAAGCAGTACAGAAAATGGATGGATGGAAATGCTACTGAGAAACCACAAAACACAAAGCCCTCTGTCCTGAAGACTGTACAGCTTTATCTCTGACACTGGAGAATCCTTCCATAACTGTTAAATAAACCTCTCCTTACAGAAAACTATTTATATCACCTACTATTAGTACTAACTATTCTCTGTTCAATAACAGCATGTATTATTCAGTTTATTATTAGGCTTAGATCATACGGAGCTATACAAGTCTGCCATGTAAGTCCCTGTGTAAAGTTATTAATGTATTTGGACAAGCACAGCAATACAGTATAAAACTTTGAGTTGCAGCTTCAGTACCATCAAAGCTGCTGTTATAGAAATTTATGACCAATCGGAATCGAGAATTCATCAGTACCGTGGTACATTTAATCATCAGTATTCTTTACCATCTATGGTACACCCTTTGGACACCATCCCTACTGAAAGCAGTGCATTACGGGAGTTTATGAGAACACTAGATAATCACCACTATGCTTTTGTAAATCAATATAAATAGCAAAACAGTGCAGTGTATTATTAATAGTATGCAGTTTCAGACATTCCCTAACAAGTGCACTATATAGAGAAGATTTTCCTCACTAGTAAGTCAGCAGTTGGTTTTGCTTTATATGTACCTTGTAACGTTATCTCACACAGTACCTTAAACAAATACCGCCGTTTCTCAGGGAGTTGAAAGTAATGGAAATATTTTCCCATCCTCAGCCTCATACGCTTCATAGGTGATCCATGTTTGTTTCAACAGTCCTTGTTGTTTTTCTCTGGGGAATTTAACAGTGAACCGATACAGAACGTGAGAAGGTGTCTCTCTTCCATAGATCAACATTTAGTGGTTTTGGAAGTCGGCATGTGGCCTGACAAACAGGTGTCCGTTTTTCTTTTTCTTTCCACTGATATTCGTTCCTCAGTAAACCCATATCAGCCAGCCATTTGTAATAACAGTAATATATCTGTATAAACATGATAAGGTTGATCCTGCGGGCATGATGTCACCAAGCAGAGGCCTGGATCTGACCTCATAACACTTTATCACTGCTAAAACACTTAAGCTGAGACATGTTTCAACCCCGCTCTCATATATCATACATTGTTATTTATTCACCACATTCTCCTTATCATGAGAACTATCCGGATTTGATGAAGTAATCTCATACTTAATAATACTGGAATACAAATGCATATTTCATATAAGAGAAAAACAATGAGGGGCAAGAGCACTGACAGAAAAATTTAATAAATAAATAAATAAATAAATAAATAAATAAATAAATAAATAAATAAATAAATGCTGGTGTTTTGCTTTGAGTTTTAAAAACAATGTGTCACACACTGTGGGCAGTGGACCTGCACTGTGATAATTTGATTAGGTTTTTTTTTAATGTGGTGAAATTTGCCACATTACGTAAGGATGAGTCGAGAATCGAGAACAACACGCTAGACACTCTTATTCTGCGCATGAGGAAGAAATGATAAATTCAATTAATTAGATAGATAAATCAAAGCAATAAATTGAGTACACCTAATTCAATTATGATTCTGTCAGTGTAGAAAAACTCATTCTCCATCCAACATCAGGTTACAACATACCACACTGGGTGATACGTGAACAGGAAATAAGCATGACTAATGTTATATGAAATTAAAAGCACTATTGCAGTCAACTTTGACTACATTCACACTAGCCATAAAAAATAAATAAATAAATAAATAAATAAAATAAAAAATAAATATGTTGCCTGGATCTGTTTGGGGTGATATGAACAACAATGCTGACTGTAACAACTCTGTTACCACTGAGTCCTAGCTAAGTAAGGAAAAACTCTTAGGGACAGGGTGGTGTGATGACACAAAGTTGCTTATTTTCCTATAACAGCAGTGCTTTATTCTTCTTAGACCACAGCAATTTGACAATGATTTTTTTTTTATTTATTACAAAACTACGTCATTTTTTAAAATCCATTTATAGTTACAATCCATCTCACCAACCTCTCTTTTATTCTCACTCTTGATGTTAATAAGACAATAAAGGTACTAAGCAAACAACTCGCCTGAGCATTTTTAACGGGTCTTTGAGAGCTTTTTTTTAAAGATAGAAACTGATTGAGCACCGTCTGTCTATGGGCATCTATTTTTCCTGACTTTAAACAGCTCAGGCTGCATGAACGTTCTATGGTGAGAAGTAGGAAGGTCGAAAAGACAGGCATGATCGCTCCATCCACGTATTAAAAAAATACCCTGCTTTGGTTTTTAAACCTGCATTCGTCTCCACGAAGGCTGACCAGTTCTCATGTTCCAGTTCTCATGAACACAGCATATCAAAGTTATCATTATTATATTGCAGTGTTTCTAACACATTTCTAATATATGTTAATTTGAGGCCACACATTGTTCAAAAAATTACCTCAATGTAACCTCAATAACCTCAACTTAAAATGTCACCACAGTGGCTCCGAAAAATTATGATGTATAACATAACTATACCTAGGCGTATGCCAGAGTTGGACAGAAATTAAAATCAGCATGTTGAATTGTATTTAGCACCTTCTAATGTCAGCTTTGAACCTATACATAATGTAATGGTACAGTTAATGCAGGCAGAATATGTTTTGCTGGTTTTTAGCTCTGTATCTTTCTGAGAGTCTCAGAAGTTTGCAGCCCTGTCACAGACACACACATCCCATGGCATGGCAGTGTGTGTTTATTTTCCGCTGGTCCAATAGTGAGGCAGTGCTGACGTGTGTGACATGGGTGTGTGAAAGCATGTGGTGCAAGTGTGGCTGAAGCAGCCACGTGGTCCGAACCAGTAGTGGATCACTGCAACTGAAATGATGCAAGGGAGGGTGTGTGTGTGTGTGTGTGTGTGTGTGTGTGTGTGTGTGTGTGTGTGTGTGTGTGTGTGTGTGTGTGTACGTGTACACACACATTCATTTGCACGTTCATGTTCTAATGTACTGTATGTACACCTCTTAGTTGATCACAGTATACAGGAATTTATACAGATGCTACAAAATGGCCAAGAAAGCCATTTGTATAGCTTTTCACACCTTCACATCTTCTCCCACATCTTCTACAAGCACTTTTATGTTCTCTGGTCACTCTGTTGTGGGAAATAAAATACCATTGCACTGTGTTAAGAGTATGAGCGATGGCAGAGGAAATCTAATAGGAAATGTTGTTTACAGTTTACCAACCGTCAAAGCCAGTCTACAATACAATACAAGTCAGTACAATGACTGACCATGACTTTTTTACTTCTGACAAGTTCCAAATAGAACCCATTTAGGAAGATAGAACCGATAATGTTACGAAGAACTCATGATATGCCCTCTAAGGGTGTACTAGTGACAAGAAGGTAGTGAATTCAAATCCTGGAACTGCCAGATTGCCAAAGTTGGGCCCCTGAACAAAACCCCCAACTGCTCCAGAAGTGCCAGACAATCACTGACCATGACCGCTGACAACTTTTTTCTATTTTTTTTTATCAAAGTATGTCAAAAATATAAAAAGAAATTGAGCTTGTTGACACTTTCCATTCTTTGTGACTATGGTGTTGAACATACCATCTACATTCTAGGCGATGCATCAGCGCTTCACATTATAGCCAGAGATGGCTGCTTTTCTCTTCCTGTTGATCCCATGTCAGAGTCCTAACCTGCTGCTTCCCACGTTGACACAAATACACACAGACCCATGTAACATCCTGTGCGGAAGTTGGGAACAATAATGGACACGTACATAGAGACTCAGGAACTCTCATAACGCCACGTTGTGCTCCAGACAACACATCATATGGGTTTTGAACACCTAATTCCCATCGCTGAGAACACATCATCAACACAGAGATTTCTCCATCCAAGTAGGGGTGTGAATGACAAAGCTCAAACAAATGTTTCCAGCAGGAACAAACATAGTCAACCAAAGTGTTACGAACCATGTGAACCAAGGGGAAAACATTTTTTACCTTGGTATGCCATAATTGCAAATGTCTTGCCACTAGTGGCACATTTTAATGTCTTTTTCACGCCTGTGCTTGCAGTTCATGTGCTGGTGTTCAAAATTTTTGGCCACATCCGACAGAACTTAACTACATGATGGTTGGGTTGCAGTTAACGCATTGCACAATTCTGCCTAAAACGTGTTAAATAATAGTGTTGGAGCCGGAGCTCTTACGCTTCGGCAAATGATAGACCTCCTCTCAAGCAATTAACTGTTAAGACTTGCCAACCTAAACAAGTTTGGACCCTATTTGTTTACAGCAGTAGTAGTTTCTTTCTCTCTTAGGAGTGTCTTGGTGGTACTTGAGTGACTAATCTTCATCTTCAATCTTTAATCTGTACTGTACCATTGGCCTCTGATATGAAATACTGTAATTCAGGGAAACCCAAACCACTACTTCATGTGTCATATGTTGAATTTGCTTTGATGTATGGATATAGTGTAAACTCCTCCAGCTCTCAGCTTTTTGCTCATTTGCACGTTCATGTTCTAATATACTGTATGTGCACCTCTTAGTTGATCACAGTATACAGGAATTTATACAGATGCTACAAAATGGCCAAGAAAGTTATTTGTATAGCTTTTCACACTTTCACATCTTCTCCCACATCTTCTACAAGCACTTTTATGTTCTCTGGTCACTCTGTTGTGGGAAATAAAATACTATTGCACTGTGTTAAGAGTATGAGCGATGGCAGAGGAAATCTAATAGGAAATGTTGTTTACAGTTTACCAACCGTCAAGGCCAGTCTTTCAAACCTGGCTCAAGTATTTTGCTCCATATTTGGTGTCTTTTACAAGCTTGGAAGAGAAATTAAAATGTTTGTTTAGCCGCTCGAGATTTAACTACAAGAGACCAGTAGGTTTAATAACAAAAATGTTTTCCTGTTGTAAAGCCAGGCATTAAGACCTGTTTTGCTTATCAAGGTTGTTGTTTTTTTTTTTTTTGTTTTTTTTTTAAATTTGAAAGACTGTGCATTTTAGACTACCACTAGCCACAGCTCCTTTTGTATTTTAATAGAGGGGATAGTGAGGATGTGTTTTAGAAGACGAGTAAAGATGTTTGGAGTGTGTGTGGCTGAAAGACCATGTCAGCACCAGCAATTTCATGACTAACTTTCTGCAGAGCAAGCAAATGGAAAACACGTTTCAATGGAAAAACTTCCACACACACACACACATACACACACACACACACACACACACACACACACACACACACTGAAGTCAAAAGAAGGAAAAAAAGAAAGTAGCCTTTGGAGAATAGGGGATGTGACAGCAGTCATCGACCCCCATATCAGTGAAGCTGTCTAGTAATACTTAAACTTGGGTGAGAATCGGAAGAGTCTTTCCAATGGAATTAATGCGGCCAGTTATTATGGGCAGTGAGAAATTTCGTGTCCGTATCAGTGGTCAGTGAGCATGTGCACGTCTCTTCTATCTGAAGGAGACACTGGAGTCACGTCACGTCCCAGCGGCTTAGTGTTAGGGGTCGAGCGTGAGGACGTCACTTGGGGGAATGTAACAAGCTCAGACTTATGAGCTCCTGACAGTTTGCTGCTAACCCAATTAAAGAGCTCTTGTCGATTTGCATCGATTTTCTACTGGATGTGAAAAGGCAGGGCTGCAATATGGCTAGTTGTATCTCACTTGCATTTACATTCCCTGCATTTCGCAGACACATTCTTATCCAGAGAGACTTACAGAAGTGCATTGTAGTCTCCATCAAAAACATCTCTTTATCTAAGAATACTATTAAGCTAAAATCAGTAAAAGTAGATGTTTTTTTCCCCCCAACTGTTCCTTTAAGTTCTAAGTAAATAAATAGATCTTCAGCCTTTCTTTGAATGCAGTCAGTGACTCAGCTGTTCAGAGATCCAGTGGAATTTCACTCCATCACCTGGGTGCCAGTACAGAAAAGAGTCTTGATTCATGTCTCCTTTGTATCTTGAGGTATGATGGGTCCAGTAAAGCCATGCTAGAGGCTTGAAGGGAACGCAGTGCAGAGCAGTGTTTGATAAGTGCCTTCGGGTAGGTGGGGGCTGGTCCATTTCCTTGGCTTAAGATTTTTTTTTGTACACTGTTGCATATAGTACCATAAATGGTCCTTGAGTTTTTCTGTCTATGTTAACCCTTAAGGGTTGATCTAAAACCCTGTAAAAAACGGTTTGCTTTTTTGAAGAATGCTTCAAATAAACACCCTTCAAAATGATAGAACCTTTTTGCCATCCAAATAGCCCTCTAAGGGTGTATTATTGAAAAGAAGGTTGTGAATTTAAATCCATGAACTGCCAGCCTGCCATTGTCTGGCCCATGAACCCTCCCCGACTGCACCAGAGATGTTGTACAATGGTTGACCATGACCTGTGACCTCTGACAAGTAGACAGTTCAAAAGGGAAACCTGTTATGAAGTGAGAAGTGTTATCTAGACAAAGAACCTTTGAGAAACCCTCTACGGATGTCCTAGTGATAAGAAGGCTGTTCAAATTCCAGAACTGCCAGCCTGCATTGTTGGGCCCTTGAACAAGACTTTTAACTGCTCTACAGGCACTGTAGAATGTCTGACCATGAAGTCTTACTTCTAAGTTCTAAGTAGAACCTGTTTAGGAAGCTAAAACTGTTAATAAAACTGTTAAGTGTTAAAAAAAAACACTTCGTAAGCCATCTACAAGTATAATAGTGACAAGAAATCATAGAATGGCCATACTGTCAGAGTTGAGCCCTTGAACAAGTCTGAGCTTCTTCAGAAGTGTTACAATTGCTTACCATGTCTTATTACCTCTGACAAGTTCCAAGTAGAAACCTATTAAAAAGAAAGAATGCTTAACTATGAAAATGACCTTTGAGAAACCATATAAGGGTGTATTAGTGATAACAAGCTTGTGAATTCAAATCCCAAAACTGCCAGCCTACCAATGTTGTGCCCTTGAACAACCATTTTAACTGCTCCAGAGGTGTTATACAATGACTGATCATGACTTTTTTTACTTCTGACAAGTTCCAAATAGAACCCATTTAGGAAGATAGAACCGATAATGTTACGAAGAACTCATGATATGCCCTCTAAGGGTGTACTAGTGACAAGAAGGTAGTGAATTCAAATCCTGGAACTGCCAGCTTGCCAAAGTTGGGCCCCTGAACAAAACCCCCAACTGCTCCAGAAGTGCCAGACAATCACTGACCATGACCTCTGACAACTTTTTTCTATTTTTTTTTATCAAAGTATGTCAAAAATATAAAAAGAAATTGAGCTTGTTGACACTTTCCATTCTTTGTGACTATGGTGTTGAACATACCATCTACACTCTAGGCGATGCATCAGCGCTTCACATTATAGCCAGAGATGGCTGCTTTTCTCTTCCTGTTGATCCCATGTCAGAGTCCTAACCCGCTGCTTCCCACGTTGACACAAATACACACAGGCCCATGTGACATCCTGTGCAGAAGTTGGGAACAATAATGGACACGTACATAGAGACTCAGGAACTCTCATAACGCCACGTTGTGCTCCAGACAACACATCATATGGGTTTTGAACACCTAATTCCCATCGCTGAGAACACATCATCAACACAGAGATTTCTCCATCCAAGTAGGGGTGTGAATGACAAAGCTCAAACAAATGTTTCCAACAGGAACAAACATAGTCAACCAAAGTGTTACGAACCGTGTGAACCAAGGGGAAAACCTTTTTTACCTTGGTATGCCATAATTGCAAATGTCTTGCCACTAGTGGCACATTTTAATGTCTTTTTCAAGCCTGTGCTTGCAGTTCATGTGCTGGTGTTCAAAATTTTTGGCCACATCCGAGAGAACTTAACTACCTGATGGTTGGGTTGCAGTTAACGCATTGCACAATTCTGCAAAAACGTGTTAAATAATAGTGTTGGAGCCGGAGCTCTTATGCTTCGGCAAATGTTAGACCTCCTCTCAAGCAATTAACTGTTAAGACTTGCCAACCTAAACAAGTTTGGACCTTATTTGTTTACAGCAGTAGTAGTTTCTTTCTCTCTTAGGAGTGTCTTGGTGGTACTTGAGTGACTAATCTTCATCTTCAATCTTTAATCTGTACTGTACCATTGGCCTCTGATATGAAATACTGTAATTCAGGGAAACCCAAACCACTACTTCATGTGTCATATGTTGAATTTGCTTTGATGTATGGATATAGTGTAAACTCCTCCAGCTCTCAGCTTTTTGCTCAGTACTTCCTGTATGCCATAGTAGTGATATGTTCTCATGATGTTTGTCAGCTAATCCATGTCCTCTGATGAACTCTGATAATGGAGATTTGTTGCTGGTATGGAGTAAATTATTACATTATTTTGCTTTCAACGACTTCTTTTTAGAAGCCCTTTTCTCCTGGAATACTATAGACATGACTGCCTTCAACAAATCTCCATAATGATACTTTATGAAATTCCATGCAGTGGTGAAATGTTCAAAACACAAATGACACTATTGACCTTAACCATTAACGTGGCAACTGCAGAGGTGGCAAGAAGTTTTCTGTCTATGCACTTCCTCTGTCCTTTTGACACTGTAAAGTTTCCACGGACAAATATATATATCTTACAGCAGTGTCATCTCTGAGTTTGGATCCCAGTCCCATGAGAATGATGTGCTTAGATTATGTGGTGGGAATATTCATCAAAAGCAGTCCGCTGGGGATCGAGGATATGAAAGGACTTGACCCGGGTATGTTGAAGAACACCAGTTGTTTCCTGGCTACCATCATTAGCACGAGTCAAGCAGACACCACTGACAACAGAACGTGTTCGACAATGTACACAATTGCTTTTTCGTCCAGAAATGGAGGAGATTGTTTGATCTCCCACTAAATCCTCTCTTGATTCTGAAACAACCTGCCTTTTTGCCTCACATGGTCAACAGCATTTTGGAAAAACACGACTTTCTCTGTTTCTCGGCATAGCATATATACACGCTTGCCTGAGTTCTTGGTATCCTCATCTTGTAAACACAGGAAAAATAAGGCTTTGAATTTCAGTTCAAAGTCTGAGGCTCTGGAAACTCAGTGGATGAACGCTTTCAATCCACAGCCCTTACCCAGGCCCTTGGCATCGACAATAAAAAGAACCTATTGCAGCTTCCTAAGTCGAATCACCTAACAGAAAAAATCTGGGTGAAAAAGGTGGCCACTTGTTCCTCAAACATGACAAATAATCCTTCCCTGTAATCCCTGGCCTCATACAGCTGACAGTACAAGTGCACAGAAACACAGGTTCTTGCTGTTCCTCTGCAGGATTGTGTCTTCATTAGTGTGGATTAGCTGAAAAACACAGGAAGGCAATTGACTTCTTATAAGAATGAGAATGCACCGTCCTCTATGGCTCTTCTCTCCGATTTACGTCTGTGCGTATTTCTTTAAGTGAAGTCAACACTTTGCTTAAGATTACAAAGGAGCTTTTGTGGCCATGAAGGCTTGGTGTGCCTCCGTAAGCATGTGAAGTGTCTATTATAAGGCAGAAGAGTTATAGTCAATAGGTTTTAAAGAGAAATAAAGGTCCTTCCCCCTCCTCCTGTTCTCCAAAACTCTGCTTTCAAAATTGTTTAGTGTCTGCCAGGCTCTTTCTTTATAAGAAGGTTCGGTTCCCTTAATGAAAAACTTCAGCATTGACTGAGACATCCATTGTGTTAAACTAATCAATCTCTGCATTTGAGCTATATCCTTTGCTTAGTAATGTAAACACAGAGCTGTTTTTTAATCTCAGATGGTAATTTGTTTAGCTTCCCCTGAGTTTGGGGACTGAATTGTATTTTATTTGGCAGGTAAATTAGTGGAGCTGCAAATAGACTCCAAGGGGTTTTTGACAGCAATGGTGTAAAAGTGTAAAGTAATTTTGCATGATTTCTTTCTTTCTCTGTTCTTCCCTTCCCACACACACATACACTCAGTGGGTTGATCACAGGCTCTCCAAGTCTTTCTGTGTCAACTATAGGCTCCAAGCAACCAGTTCCAGGCAGACTGGTCCAGCCCCCCTATTTCTGCCCCCTTGGTTCTGTCAGTCTGAACAAGTACTACTCAATGCCCAATTAGGAGAGCGGCTCTATTAGTGGATTCTTCCGAACCAGTAGAGAATGAGAGGCTTGTTTTGAAGGGGGTTGTAAGAGTATGTACCCCTGTTTTAAACGCATGACAAAAAAAAAACATCTCTGTCCTGAAGCTTGCACTCCTGTTTTCAATTAATGCTGTTATAATAATTTACTTAAAACGTCTATTATGAGCAACCTATTGACAAGTATATAAAGTCAGCACCTTAATTAAATGGTAGCTCTGAGTGCATTATCATGAGTATCACCTTCACAATGAATTATCCTGTGTCACAATAATTAGTGGTGGCATCACAGCTCGAGTGTCAGGGTTTGAGCCTGAGCTCAGGTTACTGTCCGTGCTGAGTTTTGCATGTTCTCCCTGTTCCCTGTTCACCCATTCCTTCTGGTACTCTGATTTCTTCCAACCTCTCAAAAACCATACTGGTAGGTGGATTGACTACACTACATTGCCCCTAGGTGTGAATGTAGATATAGATTCCTAATGAACAATCCAGAGGTGAAAGCGGCAAGGAAAAACTCCCTGAGACGACATGAGAAAGAAAGTCTGAGAGGATCCAGATTCAAAAGGAAACCCACTGTCTTCTGGGTGATACCAGATAGTGGGATTATAAATCGTTACAAATCATTACAGTATACAGGTGTAGAAAAGTAAACAGTGCTACATTGAAAGGATGTTCAGTATGAGCAGATTGTGAATAAGAGTCCTGGGAAGAGCATAGGACAGTCTGTACAAGTCTACAGTATCCAGGTAAGATTATCCAATGAAGCAAGGGTCAGACCTGGACATAAATTGTTTTGGGGAAGTGTAAATCTTTAGGGTCTCTATGTGGGACCATCCACAGCAGCACAAGGTGATGTCACATTTACAAAATCCAACTATATTGCTCTCATTTGACGAACAATAAGATTTTTATGATAGATTGACTTGGGATCATTGAAGTCACAATATGTAGGACATTCCTACTATGAAGAGAATTTCCTTTGGGATCAATACATTTGATCTTATCTCTTATCTTATGTCCTACCACTATCCCACATTTGTTTCTGATCAGTTGGTGGACACTTTGTCATTTGCCAGCTCCTTTAACAGATCTATGCTTGGGTTGGATTCTGCCTCATTTGTATAAATGTGCTTCCTAAATAAATCAACCTACATGTTCATGTAAATACCCTTCTTAGGGCTTCTTTTGTACTCTGTCCTACATACGCAGGACCTGTAGGTCAACATAGCACAACAAGGTCTTGATTTGACATGCCAGGGATGCCATGAGGCCTAGTTTATCTCAGAGAGTCACTGAATCAATAGGGATTGCTATTGTTCTTGATCACTCATCCCAAGCTTGTTATTTCTCTACATCATATGAACACTGTCCTGATTATCTGGCTACAAGGACTACTAATATATGATCCGAGCACATTCACAAACACACTCCAGCTGCTTTTTCCCACTGACTGTCACACAAGCCAAAGGCAGTTAAATAAATATATCCCTTGGTGAAGGAGCAAAATGCAATTTGTTTGTGTCTCTTGAAAATTTGTAAAGAGGAACCATTTGAAACGGCTTTACTGTGTGCCTCAGTAGTCTGAGAAATAATTGAAAAACAGTCAATCTCAAACATAATTACAAGTTGCAAGCATAGTTTGATTGACTTTTTATTATTATTATTATTATTATTATTATTATTATTATTATTATTATTATCATCCAGCCATCCATTTTCTGTACCGATTATCCTACATGGAGTCATGTAGGATAATCAAACCCAGAGGTGTGAGGCAAATGTCCTAAAACAACTAAGCCACCATGCCCCCATTATTATTATTATTATTATTATTATTATTAGTAGTAGTAGTAGTAGTAGTAGTAGTAGTATTTATATTCCTGTAAAAGCAGCAAAATAATAATCCCAATGTATTTTTTTTCTTTTTCTTTTTTTAATGATGCTCTTTCCATTGTTATTGTCAAGTTCTCATATTGCCTTTGCTCAACCTCTAGACTAATCCAATCATGGATGGAGTGAAAATGGGGGGTAAAAAAAAAAAAACAGACATCAAAGCCCTCTTTCCCTAAAATATAACATGTAGACTAACAATTTAGGATGTCTTCACACCTGAAGTTATTTTCCTGTAATAGTAGGTTCCTCAGTGTTATTCCTTCAATACCACAGCAATTTTTTCTTTTATAAAGAATGACATAATGCTTTTTATCAGTTTATAGTTATGTTTAATGTTGTGGAACATCTGGGAAACAAGGTATCACTTATGTTATAACCGCTATGAACAGTGATTCCTTTTCCATCCTTCCTTTCTTTTTTCTCCATTCCCCATCCTGGAGACTTTCCCATGGTGGAAAACCTAAAGTTACAGCATTACCTCTGACTGTTACTGTTACGACACGTGGTGTCTAGCTGAATGAGGGAGTCAGGATGCAAGCGCAGGGGAATCGTCAGTTTAATAGAACCAGGAAGTTCAAAAATAAGTGAACACAAAAAACACCATCAAACATAAATTCCCAAACAAAAGAGTAACAATGATCCAAAATAATAATGTACTTAGCCGAAGAGGCAGTAATCCAAAAAAGGTAAAAGTAATCCAAACGAGAATGTAAATCCAGAAAACACAGGGAAAACTACTCTAGGCTAGGAGGTGGTCTGGAAACCATGAAATACGAGCTAAGGGATAAGTACGCGAGGCTAGAAAGGTGGTCTGGAAACCACGAATTACGAGCTGCGGAAATAAACGCGCAAGGCTAGGAGGTGGTCTGGAAACCACGGAAAAAGAGCTAAGGGAAAAACGCGCAAGATTAAACACATCTAAGCTAAACTAATACTCCGCCCCGAAGCGGAAACGGAGCGGCGTATTTAAACACATATCAATCACATGTCCCAATCCACAACACCTGACATCAATACATATGAACAAATGAGAAATGAGGAGGCGGAGACATGACACGAACGAAAACAAACGCACATGGGGAAACACAGGAGGCGGAGACATGACGTGAACAAAAACATGGGAACACATGGCAGAGGTAAACAAAACGTGAGTTCGTGAATGAAACGTCCATCGGAGAGTTTTTGAATAGCGCTGGAATGGAATGCGGAAGTATGCAGTGGAATGCGGAAGTATGCCACTCGCTACTCTTTGCAGCGTAGCGAGAGCTGGAGGAGACGAAACCTAACAGTTACAAAGAGCTGACACTGGAGACTCCTTCCACAGATGCTAAATGAACATGTCTACACAGAAAACTTCACCATATCAACAACTACACATATGTTTTTTTTCATGTGCAGTATCTGCCATACAAGTCTATGTGTATGTTACCTTACGAGCGCATTAATATAAACTACCATCAGAACTATCAATTCAATAGCAACATATAAATAAAATTGGAATATAATGTGTTTCTAGTAGAAAACACACTTCTTTTGGGTTTTATAAAGGTTTTGGATCTGTTTCTTTAAATGGGTAAAGGAACAGCACTCGGAAAATCAGTTAAGCTGCTGATATTCAGAATGTGGTTTCATTTACGACAGCGTGTTCCTCCTCTCTGTAGTGTGGCATGCTACGCTTCTGTAAAACTATCTGAAAACATAAAAAGCTAACCGTAGTGTATCATTTTGTCATATGCTGCTGAAAGAAACAGTTTTATAAAGATATTTCAAATAAAGTTTTATGGCGTGGTCGTGTAAATTCTTTGTAACAAGACCAAAAAGGAGGGTTGTTTTTTTTAACCACTCTGCTGGTGTACATTGGCTCTGCCGGTATACATTGGATGGATGAACAGTGTCTGGTCTGAATCCACTCACCAGACAAACAATAAAACTGTGTGTTAGTTTAAAATGCTAAATTAGGCATGCATTTTATCGATTCCAAAATACCACTGTGCATCAGAGTTTCATGTAGCACCTGTTGGTGTGTCAATGCACCAAAGGAATCTTTGAGCTTGTATACTACAAATGCATACAATTATATACAAGGGCATGCCTTGTGAACAGGAATACAAAAATAATATTTTAAGAGAGCTTGAATCATGTTGTGACAGGCCATGTGACCTTCCAGCTGCACCAGATGCCAGAAGCCGGTTTGGAAAATAATCAAACAGGAGGTCAAAAGTCACCACTTTGATCCATAGAGGGTTTATCTGCGTTTCTTTGTTTCTTGTCAAATGATAACACACCTGACTCTACTATTATTAGTTGAACCTGATTTTATATTTTCTTTAACAGCTTGGAGTGTCTTGGTTTTTGCTAATCGACCCCATTTCCGAGCAGTTACAGTAAATGATCGTCAAACAGACGACAGATTAAAGGAAAATCCTGTAGCTCTGTGAAAGCTTTTTTAAAAATTTTGCTGGAATGATTTTGTGTCAACGAGGGCATGTTTGCCTAGCACCTCCAGGGTTGGGGGTTCAAATCCCGTCTCCACCCTGTGTGTGCGGAGTTTGCATGTTCTCCCTATGCTTTGGGGGTTTCCTCCACGTACCCCAGTTTCCTCCCCTAGTCCAAACACGTGTTGTAGGATGACTGGCATTTCCAAATTGTCCATAGTATGTGAATGTGTGTGTAATTGTGCCCTGCAATGAGTTGGCACCCATCCAGAATGTCCCCCACCTTGTGTTCCCTGGGATAGACTCCAGGCTCCCTATGATCCTTTGTAGGATAAGCAGTACAGAAAATGGACGGATGGTTGGATTTTGTGTCAACATTTTCCCTTAAAGTGAAGCATCACTGCAAATCAATACAAAGTTCTCCTCACTGATCACCTTTAGCCTTCATTTGAAAATTTTCTATCCTGATGGATGTGGCCTTCTTCAGGGTGAGTCCGCCCCCATCCGACAGGACACAAGGTCTCACTTTTGATGGTTCGGTGAGGATGAAAATGATGTAAATCATATGCTATGGCCTTCACAGTCATGAGATCTCAACACAGCTGAACACCTATGGGTGATTCTGGAGCGAAGTGTTCAACACCATCGTCAAACACCAACCGAGGAAATATCTTTAGGAAGAATGATGACTTGTAGATTCTGTGCCAAGACACATTGGTGGCTCATGGTGATCCAACACCTTACTAACACATTTCATGTTGTTTTTTTCCCCCTTTTGTTTTACAACAGGTTACCCTTGGTGATGACTGGCTCCAGTGCAATGCAGACTCATACACATTAATTAAAAAGCAATTTTTTCAGCAGCACTCTGACTTTAGAGTGAATCTTTCTTGAGACGCCACTTCTCACATCATAACTGACTATGAAGAGGTCTCTAGAGTTGAAGCCATTAACACCTATTTCTGTGCTTATTTTAGTTTCACTGAGTACTTTTTCCATTGCACTAGTCTTTGTACTGGCTTTGCTCAATGGGTTGGTTTATTTGACCCAAATTAAGTTTAGTTCTAGACTAAACAGGATTTTTAATGACATAGCTCATCGATGACAGTATAATTGAGTGTCAGTGTATTTCAGGGGATACTGAGCTAAATATGGAGTTGTGGGTGGATATTTTTGCATTGATCCACATTCACACAAAATCTTCGCACAAGACCAGAGGCTGTATTCACAAAGAATCTTAATGCTAAAACTAGCTCCTAACTGGACGATTTAGGAGGGGGGGGGGGGGATGAGCATGTTAATCATAATATTCATTTTTGTTCTGTGTAAGAGTAGTTTCTAAATCATTTTGGCGCTCCTTAAGCAGCTCCTAAGCCCTGCAAAAACTGAAGCATAGTCCAGAGAACTCCTAAATCACTAAGACCAAATCACAAACAATCTTAAACATCTGCTGCCAGTGTTTTATTGGTGCAGTAAAGTTAACGTGTTTGAAGTATTTAACGACGGCAAGCTTTTCAAAGGTATAGTGTCGACTGTGGCGTTGTTAGTGATGCGGTCACTTCACCTATTGCATAATGCACTACCACTTGGAGATTAAAGTTTACACAACACTCTGCTACTTGGCCACATGAAGGTTGCAGTTATGCAGTGGAAATAAGCTACAGATATCATCCACAAGTCATGTTTTATGTCAAACAATAAATGTCCTGACTTCTTTTAATAATTTAATCTTTGCTACTGATGGCGGCATATTTTCATTACAGTGCTTGGCTGATGTTGAGGTTGGTAAAATAAACATATAAATTTACATTTACATTTATAGCATTCAGCAGATGCCCTTATCCAGTGTGACTTACAGAAGTGTTTTGTAGTCTCCATCAAAAACACATCCTCATGCCAGTACACACATACTATAGGTCAAGGTCTAAGAATACATCAACTTAAAACCTACTGATGGTGGTTAGTACAATGGGAAAGAAAACAGGAGGGATCAGTGGCTTAGTGGTTAGCACATTTTGCCTTGCACCTCCAGGGTTGGGGGTTTGAATCCCACCTCCACCCTGTGTGCGCGGTGTTTGCATGTTCTCCCTGTGCTATAGGGCTTTCCTCTGGGTACTCCGGTTTCCTCCCCCAGTACAAAGACATGCATTGTAGGCTGTCCATAGTGTGTGAATGTGCGTGTAATTGTGTCCTGTGATGGGTTGGCACTCCGTCTTGAGTGTCCCCCATTTTGTGCCTTAGTTCCCTGAGATAGGCTCCAGGCTCCCTCATGATCCTGTGTAGGATAAGCGGTACAGAAAATGGATGGATGGAAAGAAAACACATAAAAGGTTTTTTATTTCAACTGAAGTGTTAATTCAAGTGCTTTAGTCATTATTTGAAGGCAGCCAGTGAATGAGTTGTTCAGACAGCCAGCGGAGGGTAATTCCACCAGAAGCCAGGACAGAGAAGAGTCTTGGTTGTCTTGAGGGATGGTGAGTCCAGTGAAGCCCTGCTAGAAGTTGTGGTGCAGAGCAAGGTTTGCTAAGTGCATCAAAACCCACTACATGATGTCATATTACAATTAGATCATATTAGATCATCTAAAAATCAAAGTACATTTTATATTTAATATATATTTTAGATTTCAGATCTTTACAGACAAAGCCATGATTACACTATGGTATAGTATAAATAATGGCTGAGTAAATCTGTACTCTAATAAAAATGAAAACACAAATCCGATATTTATATACTATATGTGTGGGCTGTGCTGACAATTTGCCAAACTGCCATACTCTGTATGTGAGGCAGTCTGCGAAATCCCATCAAATGTCACCATGGCTGAATTCAGAATAGATGAATATGCTTTAAGAGGAAACTCTTAGTTAGGAACCTTTAGTGCCACTTAGGTAAGGTTCTTTGTGAATATGGCCGCTTTGGTTTAGCTGGATAACACTAACCTTATTTTAAGTAACTGAACTGAATACATTTTTTATTTCTCCAAATTAATTTCTGGGCCAATTAACCATCATATACCTAGTTACACAATATTAACATTACACAAATAAGCAGAAAAAAAGTGAATTATACTATGAATAAAGTGCAGATGTGTGTCTTCTTCTTCTTCCCACATGACTCAGCACAGTTTATCGTTTCTGTCCCGATGAGGCAGAGAACCAGACAGCACATCAAACAGCAGTGCCACTCTCATGAACAGCCAAAGCAATCAGCCTGATTGCATGGGCCTTATTATCTGTAATCTCCAGCTAATGTTGCACACAACAGAGACATTCTGATGCGCTAATTTGAGCTGATACGGAGTGCGTGCGCAACGTAACACTGCAAAGGACCTATGAATTCCAACGTCATTTAAACGTGCTGAGATCTGAGATAGCCAGCATGCCGCCAACTTCAGGACAGAGACAGCATTGCACTGAGCCACCGGTTGATGCCTATCACGATATTTCATGCCCTCGGCTTCAAATGCAGTGCACGCCATGCTTTTCCTGAGTGCTGTTTAAAAGAGCTGAGCTTTGTTTGCGATGGAGCTGAAACCAAGAAATTATCCTTTTAACAGAAAGTGTTTCTGGCTGTTGCACAGACCATTAACCTTTCCTTGTGTTGAAGGAAATCTCTTGTAAAAGAGTCGGAACATTTGTCAGTCTGTCGGGATAGTTTATCGTCAGCAAAACTGCATCAGTTGCTTTAGTTTAGATGACACCGTGGTGGGATTTCGCAGGAGAGAGTTTAAAGAATTCCTAGTAGGGTAAATAGATTTGACTGAATTAATTGAAGCTCATCTTTCACGTCATTGACACAAGGAGAATGTATGAGTTTGGTTGATTAACCCTTTAAAATGAACCCTTTAAACTATTAATTGCACAAGGTCTTTAAACTGGACACTCTGTCTTTGAGTGTATGAAGCACACCCTGAAGTGTTTTATTGCTCTTATACTACAGCAATTTGTCAATACACATCATAATTTTTATGGTTATATTTATGGCAAGTCTATGAAAAAAGTGACTTTCTGTTATCACTCACAGCCTTTGAGGGAAGGCTCTTGAAGTCAATAAGACAAAAGCAAAACTAGAAAGTGCAAAGACTGCCTTGAAGACTTTTCCATGGAAGAAAATTGACTTTTACGAAGCTTTGCCACCAGAGACCCCTTCCATCAGTGTTAAATAAACATCTCCTCACAGAAAACTTCACCATTTCAAAAAATATATGATTATAGCACACAATTGTTTAATCTTTCGTTGATTATGTGGAGTCTCTGCCATGCAAGCATATGTGTAAGCTGTTACTATAGAAATGATAACAAATTAGATCGAGTGCACTAATATATAAACCCACTGACCAATCAGATTTAAGAATTCAAAAGCACTGTGGTAAGAAAAAAAAGTTATGTTTATATTTTAATATCTGTTTCATGTGAATAAATGTTTATCAAGTTTTATAGTTTTGTGCAAAAAAAAAAACAATGCTTAAGCTTTTGCCAACAGGCTGTGGCTAGGCATACAATCAAGCTAGTTATACAGTATATCTAACTAGCTAGATAACATAGTAGCTAGTTGTCTAACAGAGACGGGTTAAGTAGAAGGACTTTATCTACTCAGATTATCAGTTGAGTTGAGTTGAGTGAGCTATGAATGGCCAGCTAAATGATTATTGAGGTAAGAATATACTGGTGTTTATGCATAAGTGTATCATGGACTTTGCCAGATAAGAAACAGAAGATATTTTAATTGTGATACCAATACTGACCAAAAACAGTCTGGTCATGTAATTTTAGTTAGTTAATTTAAATTCTTAATACAGGACTATCAGAAACTTATTATGACCACATATTATAATGTTTCTTCTTTGCCTCAACAAGATTATGGGCACTGCATTACATTTATGGCATTTGGCAAATGCCCTTATTCAGAGCAACTTACATTAATACATCTGAGCGTTAAGGGCCTTGCTCAAGGGCCTAACAGTAGCAGCTTGGCGGTGCTGGGATTTGATCTTACAACCTTCCAATAAGTAGCCCAATGTCTTAACCACTGAGCTACCACTGCATTACCATTCTAGCTGGGTGCAGTGAGCCAGTTAGCAAAGTATTTCATACATTTTTATCTCGCTTCATCCAGCTGCAACTGGCACATTGCGAGATGTGCATAATATTTATACAGTTAAGCACTCAATAAGCTTGGCTGCTACAATATCCATTAGATTAATGTTGTGAGCTACACAAATACTATATACATTGGATGAGTGTTTTTGAATTATTAAAAGAAGCAGAGCTTCCCTAGCTCCTAAACCTCATTTTAACTCCTGGACGTAACCAAAGGTCAGTGCCAAGAAAAACACGCTTTTCAGTAGGCATAATTTGAAACACAATATTTAATCTGCGAGTCGTTTTCGGTGAGTTCTAACTCATCAGTGTCTCGCACTTGATCTGTGTAAGAGCTCGGCAGTTTGATGAAACACTTTTAGAGTTTGGTAAAAGAAGAGCCTGGCTCATCAGTTATGCTGTGCCTACTAATGAGCTGCCCTGAGTCTCTTTGGTTTCTCAGAGGAATGTCCACAGCCTGGAGAAAGAACGTTGCTCGTTTTTCAAATGGGACATCAAATGGGGGGCTTTCAGTGCAATGTCCTTCTTTACCTACAGTATAATGTTTGCTATACTTTATGCTTACAGCAGAATTGTGTGTGTGTGTGTGTGTGTGTGTGTGTGTGTGTGTGTGTGTGTGTCTGTCTGTGTGTGTGTGTGTGTGTGTGTGTGTGTGTGTGTGTGTGTGTGTGTGTGTGTGTGTGTGCTTGCTTTCACTAAAGTTGACCACAAATTTAATCCACCACATAAAGAATGCCTGTGACACTTAAACAGAGTGTCGACACCTTCCACATCTCCCAGGGGGCTGATCCATCTGGAGTGCCTAGTAGAAACAGAGCACCACCACTGGAGGCCTGAGGCAGTTGGATGTAACCGCAATGTCTTTTATATGAGGGTTTTACAAAATAAATGGCAAAATCTGTAGCTGAGGTACAGGGCCCTGGCACACAGGGCTAAAAGGAGAAATACCAAGGAAAATTAAGAAACAAAATAAACATTTTTTTTTTTTTTGCATTTTATATGCCATCACTGTTGAATTCTTGATTCTGATTGGTCACAAGGTGTTGTTTAATTTTCTATAACAGCAGCTCTGACAATAGTGCCAACCCTAATTCAAATTTAGTATACTAGTATATGTAGTATATTAACAGGTTCAGTATATTAATGCACTCATTCTAATACATAGATTCGTTTCTATAGTAACAACTTATACAGAGACTTGCATGATGGATGTTCCACATAATCTAAATAATTAACAAAGGAAAACATATTCTATGGTGAAGCTTTCTGTAAGGACTCATTTCTTGAACATTTCTTGAACATGGAATGAGTCGCCAGTGTCAGTGCAAGTCTTCAAGACAGAGGACTGCCCTTTCTGGTTTCTTGGTAACACGGCAAGCCAATTTTTTTTTGTCTTATTAACTTCAGGAGAGAGAAAAAATAGAGGCCAGTGTGAGAATGACTGTTTATAGCTGCTATAATGTAAGTGATGGCAGGAACTAACCTGTTTTGCAAATGTTCCACAACATTAACTGTAACTATAAACAGACAAAAATGTCTTGTTCAATAATAAATGTAATAAACCTGTTATATTATTAGCAAATTGCTGTGGTTTAAGAGGAATAAAACTCTTTGGGATGTATTGTTACAGGAAAATAATCAACTTCAGGGTTGGTTACTGCATCACACCACACCATCATTATATTCCTACAGTATATACAACACGTCACATCATGTTTTATTTCAAAAAACGTTATGAGAAAACTTGTATATTGGCAAATATCAGGAAATATTGGCAATAGGATATGATGATGCACTCCAATATGTGAAAGAATCTACAGCCTATGTAGCTATGACAATTAAAATCATTAACAAAACCAGTGTTATACTGACAAATTTCCACTGTCTGGTAGAGGTCAAGCTAAGCTGCCTCTGATTGTTTGAACTCTGTATTCTTCCAATACTGAAGGAGAGATGGTGTGAAACCATGTCTCTTTTTGGGGTTAACCAGTGACATTAATCTCCAGTAAATATCTAGTCAAACATCTTTGCATTATACAAATTCACAATTAAGCAAGAACCAAACATATCCAATACGCAAATGGATGCATTTGTGTTCCCTATATGGATTTGAATAAATTGCCTGGAACTCATAAGCTAAAGCAAAAAGAAGGGAATATAAATAAACCAACAAATGAGAGCTAATGAAGAACAAGTGGGAATAAACTAGACAATCACTGGGCAAGGACAATGTGGAGCTGGGTCTGAAGTTGGAGAAACCAGGGAGGAGACAGGAAAAAAACAAAAAAAACAAAGACAGACAGGAAGTGCTAGTCATTTTACTTTCCAACAAAACCACAAAATACCACAAAGAACCATTAATTACCAAGAATACAAAGATTCTTGGCACTTATAGTGTAGGGTCCTGGAGTATGTGTCGGTTACCATGTGAACAAGAGGGGTTTTGATTTCATAGTTTTATTTCCAATGTATAAAAACATTATCTGATAAATAAAATAAACAAATAAATAAAATAACAAGCTTTCTTCACTAATATGGGTCAAAAATAGAAGCATGTTTTTATTAAGTGAAATGAAGAACATAGCACATAACATATAGAGCAGTGGTTCGTAACAACAACAACAATAATAAGAATAAGAATAATAGCTATTGTTTAGCTAGTATGTTGATGTATTTGTATTTGATGTTGTTCATTTCTTAATCTGAAACTTATTCCCTCAAAAAAAGAGTAGAGTTACAAAGGTCAAGCTGATAAATAAAAATAAGAAAAGTGCTGTTATATTTATTCAAAATGGTTCAGGTTTTTTAACACAGAGTAATTGATTTGGTTTCTGTACATGGAAGATTCAGGAATACAGCTATAATGTCCATTAAATAAATAAATTCATACTGTATGATGGTGATTATTTGCTTAACATTTGATTAGTTAGTTGGATTATGCTCAAAATTGACATGTTGCCATCATGTGGGTGTTTATTAACTTTTGTTGGTTTAAAGGTATTAGTCAGTGAATTAACCATTGCAAGCATAACTTACAATTTTTATGAAATACAAATATATTTATAGTTATTTTACAAATATGTACAAATATAATATTTTTTTTAGTTTACATAAAAAAACTGATTTGTTTAATTTGATTTAAAACCAACTGGATAAATGTCACATTTTGAATTCCTTGGCCTTCGTATCATTATGCATCTTGATTCCCATAGCGATACATGCCATATGCCTTTGTTTCTGTTTTGGGCCTGTCCTTGCACCTTGTCCTGTCATTGGTCTGTGTTAGTCCATGGCTAATTTCTCTACTATTATTCAGGTGTTTCACTGTCTCATCATGAAGTCTTATCATGCATGTAAAACCATTAAGTCCAAGCTTTGTTTAATGTATTCCTGTTTTTCAGGAGTATAGTTCATTCTTGTTTATACCACAGCACTGTTAAATTCTCAATTCTGATTGGTCTGAAGGTGTTGAAGAGAAGCTCTGACAGTAGTTTCAGCTGCAAGACAAATCACAAGTTTATATTAAGGCACTCTTAACATAACATTTATGTAAGGAGTCTCCAGTGTCAGCTCTTGAAGTGTCACGTCTTCAGAACAGAGGATGGTGAGGGAACGAATATTTATAGCTGTTATAAGTGACAACAGGAACAAACTTGTTCCATGGACATTATAACAATAGTTGGCTAATTCTATAGTATAAGAGTAACACTTTTTATACACTGCTCTTATTGGAAAATAATGATGGTTGATGCACCACAGTACCCTGTCGTTGATTATTTTCCTATAATAGCACAGCCTGTTGCGTTTTAGTTAACTTTGCCAGCCTGTGTTTTGACCACTGCAATGGACTCTATGGCTTTTGGGCTGATCCTAATAAAAGCACTGCCAAGTTTATGCGTCCTGCCTCTAACCACCGCAAGATACAGAAAAACCTTCAGCGACATGACCCCATTAAAAAAAATTACAGATCTCCCTTTGGGAATGATACACAGTCACACTTGCTGCAAAGTATGCAGTGACATGTCATCGCATGAAAACTAGTGGGTGACAAAAACACATCATCCACACACCCTCAACTTCTAACCCCACCCTACCCCTCAATCCCTTCTGTTCTCTTATTACTGTTGTTTTTATCGATCCTACTCTCACTTATATTCCCACTATTATTGTCATTATGACCACTGTTATTAGTATTGTTATTAGTGGTATTCCTGCTGGTTATTATTATTATTATTATTATTATTATTATTATTATTATTATTATTTATACCACATAGCCCTTGAGTTCTCAAATTTGATCTCATTCTCAGATTTGATTCTCAAATCAATCTGTGTTGATTAACTTTCTGGAACAGCAGCTCTGACGGTACTTCCAGCTACAAGACAAATAACAGGTTTATATTAATGCGCTTGTTCAAATATGCTATAATTTCTATAGTAACAGTTCATTCATAGGAACTTGTGTGGCAGACAATCTACATAATAATCTAAAGTTAATAATAAATGCATTTAAAAAAAAAATCTTCTGATTTAACAAAGAAAATTATAATTGTTGATTTGGTTAACACATTTGCCTCGCACCTCTGGGGTTGGGGATTCAAATCCTGCCTCTGCCCTGTGTGCATGGAGTTTACATTTTCTCCCCGTGCTTTGGGGGTTTCCTCTGGGTATTGCAGTTTCCTCCCCCACTCCAAAGACATGCACTGTAGGCTGATTGGCATGTCCAAATTGTCCATAGTGTGTGAATGGGTGTGTGATTGAGCCCTGTGATGGGTTGGCATCCCGTCAAAAGGTATCCCCCACCCTGAGTTACCTGGGATAGGCTCCAGGCTCCCCTGCAACCCTGTGCAGGATAAGCGTTACAAAAAATGAATGGATGGATGGATTTGGTGATTTTCTTTTTGTGTGTGAATATTTAACTTAACATTTAGGGAAGGAGTCTCCATTGTCAGCACTTTGTAGTGACTGCTATAACATAAGCAATAACAGGAACTAAATTATCTCAGTTAAAAAGCATGACATATTGTTTATTAATAAAGGAAACAATTAATAAAGTAAACACAAATGTGCAATCATTAGGAAATTTCTGTGGTAAAAGAGGAATAAAACACTTCAGAATGTGTTGCCGGAAAATAATCAACTTCAGGGCAGTAACGGTAAGTCTTCTTCACACATTACAGATTTTAACTTTGCCCACATTATAGATTTTCACTGCCCAATTTATACAGTACTGTGCAAAAGTTTCAGGCACCCTATTTTTTTTAGAACAAACTTTGTTATACTCTTTATACCACAGAGCAGCTGAATTCTCAAATCTGATTGGTCAGCAGGTATTAATTATTATTATTTTTATTATTATTATTATTTTTTTTTTTTTTATAACAGCAGCTCAGACAGAAGTGCTGGCTGCAAGGCAAATCACAGATATACAGTACTGTGCAAAAGTTTTAGGCACCCTATTTTTTTTTAGTACAAACTTTGTTATAGATTTTTTTTTTCTAGCACAAAATGAAATGTTACAGAAAAATGTTTGTATGTCATTAAAGAAAGCAGTATATTACATAAGAGACACTTTTCAGACAAAAAACACAATGAAGGCTGCTGGGTTTTGCTGCAAAAAGTAGGAAGCAAGTGCGAAAGTCAAAGTCTCCAGAAGAACTGTGGCTGGTTCTGCAAGATGCTCAATAAAACTTACCAGCTAATTTCTACTGTTCTACTATTTTTATTAATTTTGTTTTTGTTTTTGTCACACTAAATATTGACTTTGTTTCATTTACTACTGTTTACTGCTCTTTACGGTATTTTTTTTTTAAATGTAGAAACATTTAATTTCATTATTTTGAAGGTATCTTTGCTCTACAGCATTTCTTTGCATGTGCCTAAAACTTTTGCACAGTACTGTAGATTTTCTATTGTCTTTGTTTTTGCTGCTGAATCGAATTGAAAACATTGTATTGTGTTTCCCCCCCTCAATGATTAATCAAAACCAGTTCTGCAGTCTTATTTGTTCATGTATTTATTTACTTTACTGCTGCAGCGTGAATTACAGCTTTAAGCTAGCAGACTGGAGTGATCCGTAATGGCAGGTTGGCGATGAAGCCACTCTAGGCCCCAGACATTCCCAGTGGTTTTAATTACCTGTCTGGTGCTTTAGTCTGCAGCATTACCACTACCTCATGTATGTAACTGCTTAATAATGACACAAAGGCCAAACTGGATAATACTAGCTTTTTAAATGCCTACACTAAATATAAACTGAAATTATGCAAGCACAAAAGCCACCTTTTTCTTACGAAGGCGTTACATAAACACAGGTCTGATTTTATTGTGTTTAGTGTTGTTGTAACTCAGGAATGATGAGCCTCTGTCCATCTTTCTGACTGTCTGTCTGTTTGCTCATCCTCTAAGTATCTGTTAGGGGCCCCAAATTGCAGATGCAATCTCATTGTTATATTCAGATGTTTACTCTGATGTAAACATTATTCTTGTTGGCTAAATATTTAAAACACCATTTTTAGTATGTCTTCTAAGAGGTACCATGCACAAGTCATTACTTTAACCACTTTCCAGCATACAAATCATTAAGGAGTTTATTTTTGACGCCTTCAGATTCCACCTACTCACTGGATAGTAATGAATTTCACATTTTGTAAGCAGCTATGACACAAAAACGCGAATGCTAAATATATGAAAAGTCAGTTTTGGTGTCTCGAACAGATGACATAATAATAAACCTGTGATTTGAATCACAGCTGACACTACTGTACTGTTAGAGGTGCTGTTGTAGGAAACGAATCACCTTCTGAACACTTAGATTTGAGAATTCACCAGTGCTGTGGTATATTAAATCATTATATGATTAAATCATTATCATTATTTGTGAAGCAGATGTTAAATCTAAATTTTGGCTAGTTATTAAAGGTATTCCACAGAGTCCAACTGTATTTTCTTTCTGCAACAGACTGTTATTTCACTTTAATACTCTTCTGTGCATTCCACAGACTCTGTTTGGTGCCGTGCAAATTGCAAGGTTTAATTAGTTTTTAATGTCGATAAAGCTACATTTGTGGTGTTGTGATGAGGAAAATGAAGAAACATTACTATTAATTATCGACTATTGGTATTTTTGTTACCACCATCAACCCACTGTTATTAATCTATCAATGACTTATGACTTAAGACTGCTGATACTGCTGATAGGGTAAGTACTCATCATGTTTTATGTTGGATGACATTTTGTTTGCTACAGCTAAGCAATAGCCTACCAAATGTAAAATATCTGTTAGTATTCTTCTGTTGTTTTGCCAAATGTTTGGTATGACGTTCACCTGTATTGGCTGGCTGGAACTGGCATCAATTAAACATGACATCTTGAATACTGTTACATTACCAGACGGAGGGAGGCAGGATGCATGCGCAGGGGAAATAGTCAGTTTATTAGGAACATTCGAAAGTAAAGGAACATTCAAAAGTAATGGAACACATACCAAACAGGGGAAAGGCAACGCACCGGCAGGGTCAAAAAAGGCAAACAGTCAAACAATAATCCAAAGAGTGTTCAGGCATAAATCCACAAACACGGCAATAATCCAGAGGGTAGCGAGGGTAGCACGTACGTACATATATTCCATTTAATTCACAATATAACTATCTGTATTGTGAATTCAATGGAATGTATGGACGTATGTGCCTCTGTGTGCACTCACCTCGTGTTTCCTGAACCATGGACTCTTGCCTCGATATCTGTTGGATTACCGCCTCGCTACACTGTGGATTTATGTCTCGCTACCCTCTGGATTATTGCCGTGTTTGTGGATTTATGCCTGAACATTCTTTGGATTATTGTTTGACTGTTTGCTTTTTTTTACCCTGCCGGTGCGCTGCCCTTCCCCCCGTTTGGTATATGTTCCATTACTTTTGAATGTTCCTTTACTTTCGAATATCCCTAATAAACTGACTATTTCCCCTGCGCGTGCATCCTGCCTCCCTCCGTCTGGTATTGTAACAGAATACTCCGCCTAAAAATGGATGCAGCGGGGAAAGTTGGGGCACGTCGCGCCGTGTGTTTTGTGCCTGCATACGACTCTATTGTTTTCCCACAATGGACTTTTATTTATGCCCCGGAAGCATTTGATGGCTTCTCCGTGTGGCCTCAATGTTTTTTGTTACAGGCACAAGTATATTTCCTTAGTTTGGAGGACCCCAAGCCTGACGAGGAACAGTGGTTGGAGTTCCTCCTCTCCCGTTTGTTTGGCTCCACTCGCCAATGGGTGGAGCTTCACCTCTCCAGTGGATCCACGAAGCTCGATACAATTTCGGACTTTGTGGATTTATTTGTCCAGGTGTATGGGAGCCCAGACTTCCAACCTAACCTCAGGACCTTCTTGGGGAAGGACCATCTGGGTGACCGACCGTTCCCGTTGTTCCTCGAGCACTATGAGGGAGAGTGGGCTAACAGGGCAGCCTGCACCGCTCAACCCCGGACCCAGGAGTGCGCAACCGAGGGATGCACCCGACAAGCCAGCCTACAGTGCCCCACCTGTAGGAAACAGGGAGTAAGGAGCATCTACTTCTGCTCACAAGCCTGTTTCAAGGGCAGCTGGTGGGTGCATAAACGGCTCCACAGGCGGGCACCCCCAGAGCTCCAGCTGGAGATCCAGCAGGAGGTCTCCCCAGCGGAGCGCCACCTGGAAGTTAATGTGGCAACCTCCAGCCCCGAGCTCCAGCCGGAAACCCAGCAGGAGGTCACCTCAGCAGAGCTGCTCCTGGAGATTAACGTGGCAACCTCCAGCCCCGAGCTCCAGCCAGAGGCCCAGTATGAGGTCTACTCAGTGGAGCTGCTCCTGGAGGTTAACGTGGCAACCTCCAGCCCCGAGCTCCAGCAGGAGGCCCAGCAGGAGCTCTCCTCAGTGGAGCTGCTCCTGGAGGTTAACTTGGCAACCTCCAGCCCCGAGCTCCAGCCGGAGACCCAGCAGGAGGTCTCCCCTGTGGAGCTGCTCCTGGAGGTTAATGTGGCAACCTCCAGCCCCGAGCTCCAGCAGGAGGCCCAGCAGGAGGTCTCTTCAGCTGAGCTGCTCTTGGAGGTTCATGAGGAGACCTCCACTCCTGTCCTGTTCATACCGGAGGTCCACGAGGAGACCTCCGTCCAAGCCATGTTCCTGCCAGAGGTTCACGAGGAAACCTCCTCTCCTGTCCTGCTCAGGTCAGAGGCCCACGGGATGACCTCTTCCCAAGCCAAGTCCATGTCTGAGGTCCACGGGATGACCTCCTCCCAAGCCAAGTTCATGTCAACGGTCCACGGGATGACCTCTTCCCAAGTCAAGTCCATGTCTGAGGTCCACGGTATGACCTCCTTTCCAAGTCCTAGCTCATGTTCTAGCCCTAATTCAAGTCCTAGTCCAACTCCACGTCCAGGTTCCTGTCCTAGTCCATGTCCCAGTCCATATCCAGGTTCCTGCCCTAGTTCTAGTCCATGTCCAAGTCCATGTCCAGGTTCCTGTCCTAGTCCATGTCCATGTCCAGGTTCCTGCCCTAGTCCTAGTCCATGTCCAGGTCCATGTCCAGGTTCCTGCCCTAGTCCAAGTCCAAGTCCATGTCCAGGTTCCTGCCCTAGTCCAAGTCCAAGTCCATGTTCAAGTTCCTGCCCTAGTCCATGTCCATGTCCAAGTCCATGTCCAGGTTCCTGTCCTAGTCCATGTCCATGTCCAGGTTCCTGCCCTAGTCCTAGTCCATGTCCAGGTTCCTGCCCTAGTCCAAGTCCATGTCCAGGTTCCTGCCCTAGTCCAAGTCCAAGTCCATGTCCAGGTTCCTGCCCTAGTCCAAGTCCATGTTCAAGTTCCTGTCCTAGTCCTAGTCCATGTCCATGTCCAGGTTCCTGCCCTAGTCCTAGTCCATGTCCAGGTTCCTGCCCTAGTCCTAGTCCATGTCCAAGTCCAAGTCCACGTTCCTGTCCTAGTCCAGGTTCCTGCCCTAGTCCTAGTCCATGTTAAGGTCCATGTCCAGGTTTCTGCCCTAATCCAAGTCCAGGTCCAAGTCCATGCCTCAGTCTATGCCCAAAGCCAGTTTCCAGTCCAAGTCCCAATCCTGTTCCTAGCTCAGTTCCCAGTCCAGTTTCCAACCCAGTGTCTAAGTTTGTCCCCAGTCCTGTCCCCAGTCCTGTTTTTGATTTAATTTCTAGCTTTTTTTTAAATTTAATTTCCAGCTCTGTTTTTGATTTAATTTTCAGCTCCGCTGAACGCACCAACGCACCGCTCCAAGCTCCAGGCCAAGCACCAGGTCAAGCATCGCTCCAAGCTCCAGGCCAAGCACCAGGTCAAGCACCACTCCAAGCTCCAGGCCAAGCATCAGGTCAAGCACCGCTCCAAGCTCCAGGCCAAGTACCAGGTCAAGCACTGCACCAAGTTCTCGACCAAGTTCTCGACCAAGTTCTCGACCAGGGCTGACACGCTCTGCTCTGGCCTCGAGACACTGGACATCGCCAGCCTCAGGTCCTGGGGGGCAGACGTTATGATCCTGCCCAGGGCCCAGGTCCGCCAGAACAGTCAGAACTTTCGACGCTTCGGGAGAAGCGCCTTTGGGGGGGGCTCTGTTAGAGTCTCCCTCTCGCTACGCTGCTAGCAGAGGCTAGCGAGTAGCGCACTTCCGCATTCCACGCTTCCAGCGTCATTCACAAAAACCCTCTGGACTGTGCATTCTTAGACTCTAGTTTTGTTTACTTCCACATGTGCTCATTTGTTTTTGCTTTTGGTCATGTCTCTGCCCCCATTTCCTCATTGGTCTGTTTGTTTTGGTTCGTGTCATGTATCCGCCCATGTTCATTCATTGGTTTTCCATTTATTGTATCATTATGAGTTTCAGGTGGTTTGTGTTAGCTCTTGTTTAAGTTTTATTATTAAACGGTTTCTGTTGTCCGCATCTTCACAGAGTATTAGATATCTATATTGTGAATTCAATGGAATGTATGGACATACTTGCCTCTGTGTGCACTCACCTCATGTTTCCTGAACGGTGGACTCTTTCCTCGATATCTGTTGGATTACCGCCTCGCTACACTGTGGATTTATGTCTCACTACCCTCTGGATTATTGCCGTGTTTGTGGATTTATGCCTGAACATTCTTTGGATTATTGTTTGACTGCTTACCTTTTTTGACCCTGCCGGTGCGTTGCCCTTCCCCCGGTTTGGTATATGTTCCATTACTTTTGAATGTTCCTTTACTTTCGAATATCCCTAATAAACTGACTATTTCCCCTGCGCGTGCATCCTGCCTCCCTTCGTCTGGTATTGTAACAAATACCCTGAACGAAGATTAGCCTGTTGAGAGGATAGAACATTGTGTGCATGTTTTTTGTTTCATGATATATATATATATATATATATATATATATATATATATATATATATATATATATATATATATATATATATATATATATATATATATATATATAATTTAGCTGTGAATGCGATCAGCCAGCTAATTCTTGTCTTTTCAGTTTAAGCATAGCAAAGACTAACCTAGACTTAAAACCAGCCAGGTACTACATTTGGCTAGTTAGCCACCATTCTTGCTTAGCTTACAGGAACATTTTATTAGTAGACTTTGCTAACCAGACAGTCTCATTACAAATGAGAAGTAGCCAGTCAAAATATTTGACCAATAGTCTTTCCAGTCAGTTGTTTTACATCTTAATTTTTTGTTCATTCTGTTGTCTGTTTCAGCCTTTTTCTAGTTTAAATGTGCTATTGTGGGTTATTGTGGGTTTATTACAATATCCTGTATGTTATTTACACATTCACATTTTTTGGTAATTGTTGGTAAACTTACATATGAACCATTTTACCAAATGGGTGCTATTTCGGTCCCCAGGACATTATATGTATAAATATGCATGAAAATTAACTGAAAAATACATTTTATTATTAAGTGTCCTACACATTAATCTCACTGCAAATTTAAAATATATATTCTAAAACATTAATAAAAACTACCTAGAACACTGAAAAAATAACATTTGTTACCTGTCCCCATTCTCATACACTACACTTTAAATATTATACCATTAAATATAATAATTAAAATCTTTCAGAAATCTTTTTTTTTTTCTTTGTTGTGTGACTCCATGTCTCATCTATGGTTTAAATATTTTTTTAAAATAAGAAATCCATAATATTTTAGTTAAAATACACATTTAATTGTATCCCCATGTTTTCACTCAGTCCTGTTACCCTAACACATTTCACAAGTCACATGTTCACCAGGAAATTATATCATCTGGATCTTCTGAAGGCCATGGGAAGACCAAAAGTGAGTTCTCTCATTTTCTTTTCTGTATATTTGATGATATTGTAACTATGAGAAAGTGAATCTCAGTGTACAGGCCTGTTAGCTAAATTATTTCTTAGATGTTATTTGTTTATTTTAAAAATACAAATTTTTGTTAAATCACTAGTATGTGCTCAGTGTCCTCATGCTATTTACATGCACACCATGTGGCTATATTTCATGTATTTGCTAATTCTATGCTAAAAACTCAGTCCTGTTACTTATATAAACAGAAGGCTTCTTTAAAAAAGTCAGGCAAGTTTGTTTTCATGAATTTGATGCAATTCTAGTTAAAACACTATTGGATGTAGTTTATCCAACTGAACCATTTAGTGTTTTGTAGACAAGCAAGAATATATTCAAACTGATCCTAGGTACTGGTAGTCAATGCAGAGATCTGAGGACTTTCATAATATCTTCAACTTTTTGTCTGTCTTTCTCACCATTTGTAGAAGAAGATGGAGAGAACCCATACTATGGATGCACCAGATACACCCACCCATGGCATTCTGCAGGGGAAGGAGCAAGACACAACCACCAACCTCTCTATCTCCTCTCTTTCTGTCTCTCCCTCCCTCTCTCTCTACCCTTCCCTCTCTCTCTCTCTCCCCCTTCCACCTCCTTTGCTGTGAAGAACTACAAGCACATAGCACATCCCTTCAATACAGAAATTGCACACACATACATATAACCTGCACACACACACAGCCATGCACACTCACACACACACACACACACACACACACACACACACACACACACACACACACACACACAAAAAAAAAAAAAAAATTGATAAACTTGAGGTTTGGGTCTCCTTTCAAAGGAAAAAAAAAATTACTTTGCATTTTTTAGAAAAATACAGCTTGCATATAGTATTTTTTTTTTTGTCACAAATATCAGTCATTTGAACATGTAACCATACTTTCTCAAGTGGAACATAAAGGAATTAGTTGAGAACCTTTTAAACATGTTTTTTAAATGACACATAAGTTTTGGTAACAGGACTGAGAAAAATGCAACCATCTTCTGCTTAGAAACCTTGTAAAAAATGAAATAAAAAAAAAGTTAACTGAGATTGACCAATACACATTTTGAATAGTTAAATATGTGTTTTATTAGATTCAGTGTTGAAAAACGATAATAAAGAAAGAAAGGACGAAAGAAAGAAAGAAAGAAAGACAGAAAGAAAGAAAGAAGTTTAATTTGGAAGAGTTACAACACCCATTCGGCACCCATTCGGTGGAATGGCCTATACATTTGTATATATGATGTTGTATATTTCTTATATATGGGACTGAGACAGTTCTGAGGTAGTTTTGGCTGAGCTTTGTCACCACAACTGTGCAGCTTGTTCAGTAAGATCTATTCACTAGCAGAATGTATCAGTAAAAAGTTGAGTAAAGTAAAAAGTGCTACTGTAATCAGACAAACAAACTTTTTTTTTTTTTTTTTAATTGAGAAGATGATTTATTTTTTACCTGGTATTCCGATCTTGAACAATGGAATTATTATATGTATTTAAAATGATTCATTTTGAATACTTTTCTTAACTTTTCTGTTATATTTGCCATTGTTGCAACTATGGAATCTCCATTAATGTATACTGTGTTTAATTACAAGTTTGAATTTTAATTACTGATGATTCAGTTGGCTACATTAGTCTAATATCTGTGTTGTGAGCTAAGGCATGGTATGGGTTGGCATCATAAAGACACACCGAGGACTTGCTGTGGACTTTTGGATGGACAGACTCCACTTTCCCTGGGCTAAAGACCAAATCTCCAAGTGGGCCCATGGCTAGCAACGCCTTATTAAGCTATTTTATGGGCAGTAAAATGCAGATAGAGGCTTATTAGGCTTTGTCTGAGTCTGAAAGGCCTTGGCCAAACAATTATGTCTTATAAATGCTTTAATTTCATTACTTATCGCTGAGTCCAGCAAAAGAGGAAAGGTATAATTTGTGTACAAATTGACAATGTCTGGCCATGTAAATAACAATATGCTTTAAGCCTCAAAGTCTGAGTTGCCATCTGTGGAAGAAATCAAAAAACGATCTCGGGGCTGTCATTTTTATTCTGTAGTAATGTGATAACTTTTACCACCCATTAGGATAAATCAGTTCTAGAGAAAAGTAATATTTACACTACATTTTAGCATGTTTTTTAATATGTATATACAGTGGGGGAAAAAAGTATTTGATCCCCTGCTTATTTTGTATGTTTGCCCACTGACAAAGAAATGATCTGTCTATAATTTTAATGGTAGGTGTATTTTAACAGTGAGAGACAGAATAACAACAAAAAAATCCAGAAAAACGCATTTCAAAAAAGTTATAAATTTTTTTGCATTTTAATGAGGGAAATAAGTATTTTATCCCTTCGACTTAGTACTTGGTGTCAAAACCCTTGTTGACAATCACAGCGGTCAGACGTTTCTTGTAGTTGGCCACCAGGTTTGCACACATCTCAGGAGGGATTTTGTCCCACTCCTCTTTGCAGATCCTCTCCAAGTCATTAAGGTCATTTTCAATGCCCTGGCTGAGGAAAGGAGTTTCTCACCCAAGATTTGACGGTACATGGCCCCATCCATCGTCCCTTTGATGCGGTGCAGTTGTCCTGTCCCCTTAGCAGAAAAACATCCCCAAAGCATAATGTTCCCACCTCCATGTTTGATGGTGGGGATGGTGTTATGACTTGGGGTCATAGGCAGCATTCCTCCTCCTCCAAACACGACGAGTTGAGTTGATGCCAAAGAGATCTGACCACACCTGACCACAACACTTTCACCCAGTTCTCCTCTGAATCATTCAGGCAAACTTCAGACGGGCCTGTACATGTGCTTTCTTGAGCAGGGTGATCTTGCGGGCGCTGCAGGATTTCAGTCCTTCACGGCGTAGTGTGTTACCAATTGTTTTCTTTGTGACTATGGTCCCAGCTGCCTTGAGATCATTAACAAGATCCTCCCGTGTAGTTCTGGGCTGATTCCTCACCGTTCTCATGATTATTGAAACTCCACGAGGTGAGGTCTTTCATGGAGCCCCAGACCGAGGGAGACTGACAGTTTCTTCCATTTGCGAATAATTGAACCAACTGTTGTCACCTTCTCACCAAGCTGCTTGGCGATGGTCTTGTAGCCCATTCCAGCCTTGTGTAGGTCTACAATCTTGTCCCTGACATCCTTGGACAGCTCTTTGGTCTTGGCCATGGTGGAGAGTTTGGAATCTGATTGATTGATTGCTTCTGTGGACAGGTGTCTTTTTACAGGTAACAAACTGAGATTAGGAGCACTCCCTTTAAGAGAGTGCTCCTAATCTCAGCTCATTACCTGTGTAAAAGACACCTGGGAGCCAGAAATCTTGCTGATTGATAGGGGATCAAATACTTTTTCCCCCACTGTATATATATATATATATATATATATATATATATATATATATATATATATATATATATATATATACACACACACACACACACATAATATATATATATATATATATATATATATATATATATTAGCAAAAACCCCTATAAAGCAGCCTCCAAGCAGACTACCTTTTATTTTAAAAAAAAAAAAAAAAAAAGGTAGCTGGTGTTAGAGAACCCTCGCACGCGAAGTCGGGCATAGACTGAGTCGCGCTGCGACTTCCAGCGGCTGACTCCCAGAGTCACTCTGGGAACACTTCCGCATTCCACGCTCATTCCACTACTCTTCGTGGTAGCGCGAGCTCCATTCACAAAAACCCGCTGGACTATGCATTCATGAACTCTTGTGTGTTTACTTTGCCATGTGCCTTTGTTTTGGTTTACGTCATGTCTCCGCCTCTGTATATTTATTGGTTCCTAGTTTGTCATGTCTCCACCCCTGTTTATTCATTGGTGTTCCTTTTATTGTTTCATTATGAGTTGCAGGTGTTTCGTGTTTGTCCTTGTTTTATTCTGTGTATTTAAACCGTTTCTTTTGTTCACCCAACGCGGAGTATTAGAGTAAGTTCCGGCATGTGTGTTATGCCTGCTACCTTCTCGCTTCCTCTTGCCCTTAGACCATAGCCTAGTCTCGTGCATTTGCTTCGGTTTTTGTTTGGTTCTCATGTTCTGTGCATTTTGGAAATACTGCCTTTTGGATTATTGCTTTACTCTTTTTGGATTGCTGCCTCACCTTTTTGTGGATTACTGTATGTTTCCCTTTTTTGTTCCATTACTTTTGAATTCTACTGTTCCTAATAAACTGACTTTTCCCCAGCGCATGCATCCTGCCTTCCCTCATGTTTACATAACACCTGTTGTGTGGTGGGCGTTCTGGTGCACTATGGCTGCTGTCGCATCATCCAGGTTGATGCTACACACTTGTGGTGGTTGAGGAGATTTTCCCCCCTATACTATGTAAAGCGCTTTGAGTGTCTAGAAAAGCGCTTTATAAATGTAACAAATTATTATTATTATTATTATTATTATTATTATTATTATTATTATTATTATTATTATTATCTAGACACTCCAAGCATATTTGGAAAGAGATCTCATATGGCATTACTATATTCTGATAGTTACTTGAGCAGTGGTTGAAACCAAACAGTCTCTGTGATTGAGACCAGATTACTTAGCGAGTTATTTCCTTGCCTTTCATTTTCCTGATTAAAGTTAGACTCTAATTCCACACCACTGAAACTTTTTCTCTCTCATGGTTACATCAACTGCATCCAGACATTAACCAAAAAGTGACAGAAGACAGTTTTGGTGCAGAGAACAGTGTATGATGTGCCATCATTAGACTTCTGCACAGAGTTTCAAGAAGAGTTTTACAGACAGGAAGGAAGCACATAACACTGGAAATAAAAGTGGAAGGCCAAATTAAACACTTGTCTGATGCTAATGGGTTTTGCTATGGTTACTTTCTTTCACACATCTCAGTGGCCTGTAGGCCAGATACACAAAAAGAATGCTTTTGATGAGCCAGAATGGAGCATAAACCCACTGGGGGAATGGCCAGCTTGACTCTACATTACACTTTACAATATGTCAGATGCTTTCACAGATGTTGTAAAACCTGCAATTGAAAATTAATCTATTGCTTTCTGGCTGCATGATCTTTAATGGGAATACTTTAGTCATTATCATTATGAACAAAGTTAGCTCTCAGCTGAAGTCATGGTTTAGAACAATGAGTCAAACCTAGGCATTTGCACTTGAATGATGTCAGCTTCTTTGAAAGTGAATGGAATTCATTGCTTCTGGTATACACAGCTAATAGCCTCTTTAGCTGAAAACACCACGATGCAAATAGGCAACACTGATGAAATACATACTTTTGGATTTAAAGGTGTTTCTTTTAAAGTCTTCATAAAAGTACCTAGGGCTTGGCGTTCCATTTAAGTATGTGTCAAACAACTTTCTTGCCAATATTACATAGTCCAACAGCCAGACTGTTCGCAGACATATAAAGAAGACATGGGGTTGCTTAGGAGCCATAATGATGAAAATTTTGCAATGCATGCTTTCAACTAGAGGTAGAGGTAAGAGTTCATTATCTCTTTCGCCATTGCACCATTTGTTTCCTAGTAGCAATTATGAACCGCAGGGTCTTTCAAGGCCAGTACTTGTACACAGCTACACATACACAAGCAATTTCCTTTCTACCAAGGTTAAGGGCTATGGTTTGAGTTTTCTTTTGGACTTTTACTAACATGTGGAGGTCACCAAGGGCGCTCCATTACCAATCTTTATTAAGAGCATGCTGCAGGTACCAGAGTGCAAAAAAGTACTGGGAAATTCTACTTATGTGAAAATATAAATAGGGTGTCAAAACTTTAATTAAAAGTAGAAGCATGAAGCCAAAAATGTACAAGTGAAAGTATAAATATAATAAAATATTACAAAATGCATAATAATGTACTGCGTAAAGGAAAACTCACCACTGATAGCTTATACTGTACATTAAACAGGTTTATACTGAAATATTTGTGACGTAATTTGTGAGCAATTCTGGTGCTGTTTGGTACTGTGTTTCCGTTACTCCCATGAGAAGTTAGCGGTTATGTGCTGTGCTGACAAAAGTCAAAGTGGGACATTTCTAGTGCACTTGCAAAGGAGTTTAATAGAAGAAAACATTTTCATTGATCTCACACATAAGGGATAATGGTCAGGTTTTGCTGTTAGCTCCTAAAAACAGAATAGAAGCAAGAGCTTCTATTCTCACTCGCCATTTTCCAGTGATGTTCACTGTGATATTGACGAGAACCCCGACGTAGAAGTAGTGGAGATATTGGTGCAAACACTGGACTCAGAGTTCCAGAATGCAGTGTAATTACAGTATACGACACATTTATGCTGAGTTACGGCAGAAAGTCGTCTCAGCCTGTTAGCAATCTATGAGATAATGAGTGTCATGGAGTTAGCATGAAAGTTGAAGCTTTTGAGCAGAGTGTACAGATGAGGAAGTGAGAGTGCTGGACAGACTAAAGAACTAAAGCGCTGCTGTATCGCTCTTACCAGGTATAGAAGAAGGGAGGGTTAAAACCTTTTGCCACCGCTAACAGCAGGCAGTCAGATATCATTGGGAGTAATGTATGAAACTAAAATAAAACATGTTGATGCAAGACGTTCTTGGATGAAATAAAATCTTGGATGTCACTGTCCTCAGATGCTAATTCTAAAGATTCATTTGCAAAGTATTCAGGGTGGATTTTTAAGATCCTGAGGCAGTCTTACTCTACCACATTATCAATGACAATTCAATGTATAGATACACAAGAGACTAGCCTTTGAAAAACAGATCCACTTTCTATACATCATTGTACCAGTTCCTGTATTTCTAACATCTAGATTGTCTACTATATTGGAGAGAAGGATAAAGCTAAGGGTTACAAAGTCCACTGTGCACAGTAAGTTGTTGTTGCATGTCCAAGCTCCTCCTCGATTTTTCTGTTCCACTGTGAGCTGATTGCTAATAAGCGCCTTGTTGGCCTTGTTTGGTTGTTGTTTGTGCTTGGCCTGGATACTTTTGTTGCTTTGGCTATGCTAAGTCTTTCGTAAGACGCTGGTCATTTGCTGCAACAGGACACTTGGCTGCTATAACTGATAATTGTCTCGCAAAGAAACCCAAATTCCTCCACGCACAGTAGCTGTTCGGTTTGATTAATTTGAGATAAAATGCCTTGTAGCTCAAGATAAAAGGTTCAAGTTGTAAACAGTATTGCTGTTATGATTGGCACTGAAACAAAATAGATCATTATGAACAGATGATTATCATGTTATTAATACCTGCAATTACCATTAGCATGTATCTCAGCCAGGCATAGGAACAACAATTAGATTTTTTTTTTTTTTTTTTTTTGCAACTGTGAAATTATTTTCAGTTTGTTTTCATGAGCCTGTATCACCAGATGACATGCAAAAATTCATGGAAAATCTCATAAGCAAGAATTTAATATGCTGCTAACATACCCTCTTTTTTCCATTTATCTGATTGTGACTGTGTAAACTTTATGGATTTGCAATCACAAGACAATGTTGTTTCAGTCCATGCTGTTGGACTGCATGCCTGCTCTCACACTTCCTTTTCCTTTTTACATGTCCTGACCCTCTCTCTGTCTCTCTGTCTCTCTCTCTCTCTCTCTCTCTCTCTCTCTCTCCTCATGCTTTACCCCAATCTGGCAGCCCAGAACCTAATACAGAAAACAACCAAGGCAGTTTTGATTCAAGTCTGGTTGATTCATTTTCATGAACACATGATGTTTTCCAGCAGCATGTTCTCACCTCAGTTGCTTTGGAATTCCATCTTTTGGCTTTGCTTGTTGCTCCAAGCCTGTCCTTAAACACTGGATTCTAATAAATCCCTTTTGTGCTTTGGGCCATTTTTTGGACATATATACTGTAACATGCTTAGAGCTGCTGGGGTATGTCACGTTTCCACAGGAAGCTGAAGGAACGGTTAACCAATGACCTTGAAAAGTCATTCAATTAGTTGGGGCTGCTGAAAATGGTAAAACCAAGTAAACATATGGTGCAAGAAAAACATTTTTTCCTCTCATTCAGGGGAACACAACATTGAATTTGTACACATTCTTGAGATAAAGCCAGTCTCAACTGGAAACTAGCAAAAGGCAGCTTTCTTCTAAGATAGTAGCTCTCAAAGTGGGGTCTGGAGACCCCCAGGGATCTGTATACCATTGCAGGGGGTCCATGATTTTTAATTTTTTTAATTCAGTGGTGGAAATCACAAGACTATTTGACTGGTCATTTGAACTGAATGGGTTTAATCCAAAACTCAAAAACTCATAAACAAGCAGGCCTGTAATTATTATAGACTTGCTGTTATGTCAGTGGAAAGTTCACAAATAAAAATGCTCTGTTGTGCCAATTAAGCACTATCGCATGAACAAGAGTGCTGTTATAATGAATATCAGCATGGCTGTGATTTGGCCGTAGGCGACTTGCTAATTTAAGAGGCTATGATTAGCTACATTTACAACCAACCCTAGCTTCCTCGGTTAGCTGCATCAATAATTCATTTTGTAGGGTTACTGTATCAGCTGTTACTGTCTCCATCATTCTAACTATTGCTAGCTATGATGGTTCACAAATCAAACAAAAGGAATTGCAACTTTTTACTAAAGTCCACTTTTAAAAATAAAAGGTGTGCCTTTAAATCTGAAGCACAAAGGCTGTGTGAGGTGGTGTAGCAGGTAGCATTATCACCTCACAGCTCCAGCGTCCCAGGCTCAAGTTTGACCTTGGGTTACTGTCTGTGTGGAGTTTTACATGTGTTTCATGCATGGGTTCCTCCAGGTTCCTCCCAAAGAAACAAGAGAGTAGGTGAATTGACAGCACTAAATTGCCCCTAGGTATGAATGTGTGTGTACATGGTGCCTTGCAATGGACTGGCTTCCCATCCAGAGTGTATTCCCACGTCACGCTGAGTGTTTCTTCTAGGCTTCACCACAACCCTGACCAGGATAAAGTGCTTACTGAAGATGAATGAATGAAAGTGATGCGCAGAAAGTGGATAAAACGCCTGCTGCCAAAGACAAATGGGAAAAGGACTCTGACATGAAGCTATATTCTGTAAATAACGAAACCCACTGTCAAATGAATGGAGTTAATTACCCCACATTCTCAAACAGCCATCAATCAGTGTGTTTTTCATCCAACAGCAGGAGGCACTGTTCTGTAAACAACATATGATCACTTCTGAATGTTTTTTTTTTTTTTTTCAGAATTGCCAGCGAGTGCAGATCAGCTGGCTTTTGAAGAAGAATGAAAACAAGCCCAGCCTGAGAAATCTGTGCATGTACGCTGGGATTTGTTTGTTGAATGTGTCTGCCATGGTTAAAGACGTGCTATGTCATAGTCACTGAACTGCACAGCTTTGGGAAACGCAGATCTGCTGATCTCCGTGTTCCTCAACATCTGAGCGCCACTGCCGCTTTGGCAAGTGCGCCGTCCATTGAGTGAGAGAAAATAACAAAATACACTGCCATAGCTTTAACAAGGTTATTAGCTGCTTTTTGCATTCCTGATGAGATTGTAAAATGCTTATGAATTTATCTGTGGGATAAATCTTGAGAAGCAGACTTGCAAAGAAAAAGGAGAAGCTGTTACAGAGCAAAGATTTGCTAAAGCTCTGTGCTACCTTCAACCTAAGTACACACAAACAAGCAGCAGTGGTATGAGTGTATATGCTGAGAAAGGAAAAATGTGCTTTAGGTCCAGACCATGCTTTAAGCCCTGATTTTTGGAGCTCTAACAGTATGATAATAGAGCTCAACTTTTTTTTTTATCCCAGCTAGGACTGAAGGTTAACAGAAATGTCAGAAACATGCTGTGGTGTTAAGGGAGATTTCCGTTTTGGAGCAGACTGAGTGAGTTTTCTTGGCCATCCTGCCATTTCTTTTAGTTTAAATGTGACAAGGCAAAGGAAGGCGTCAGTCACAGTTCATTCTTTCATTTATTTTTAACACGGATCACCTTGGAAAGCACAACCAGTATCTAATATTTGTAATAATGATGCCTGTGCTTTACAGGATACAGGGTGGGTGCAAAGGACAGCACTGTATAATTATACATAATGGAATGTAACATTTAGCTGCTCTATAGGGTTAGTGTTATATTCGAATATCTATTAGTAGCTAGGATGCCAAAATTAAACCTTATGTGCTTTTATCTTTGAAAAACAGATGCTTAGCCCTGCTGGGGAAGCACGGTGGCTTAGCACCTTTGCCTCACACCTCTGGGGTCGGGGGTTCGAATCCCGCCTCTGCCCTGCGTGTGCAGAGCTTGCATGTTCTCCCTGTGCTTCAGGGGCTTCCTCCGGGTACTCCGGTTTCCTCGGCCAGTCCAAAGACTGGTGTGGTAAGCTGAATGGCATTTGCAAATTGTCTGTAGGGTGTGAATGTGTGTGCGATTGTGCCCCGCAATGGGTTGGCGCCCCGTCCAGGATGTCCCCCACCTCATGCCCCGAGTTCCCTGGAATAGGCTTCCTTGTGACTCTGTGTAGGATAAGCAGTACAGAAAATGGATGGATGGATGGTCCTGCTAGCACATTTGTCACCCCGGGTTACAGCATCAACAAAAAAATCCAATGGTTTTAGGTGAAAAAGTTTTGGAGCTCACAAATTTGAGGCTTGTTTGATGGGTTTACAGTTTGCTAGTAGAAACCTAACAAAGCCAACCTGTTCACTGTTTCCTAAAAGCATTGTAAAGTTAAGATAATGTGACGCTTGGTCTACCATTAAAGAATTATATTTGTATCGCAATGCTTTTGTAAAGCTATGCTCCAACTGCATGAGAAATTTGTATAAATGTGAATGACCCAGTGTCACGTTGTTAAACATTCTTTGAGTCCGTAGCAGTGAAGTTTAAAAAAAAAAAAGGTATGAACGAAACCCTAAACCCTAACCTTAACTTTAACCTATGTAGCTTTTCATTGGCCTCCACTTGACTTGACTTGACTTTACCATGTTGAATAAAATACAACAAATGTGTTTGTTGTCTTTTTCCTGTTGTAGGAGGAAGATCTTATGTTCGTTTTTTTTTTTTTTTTTTAACAGTTAACACTTCATAGTGAAGGTCAGTTTGGACACAAATCATATCATGTTCATATGAATTCTAAAATGGTTATTAAAGAACTTCTACTACAAACCTCTACTCCAGAGCCATAATCATAAACACTGGGTAAAGCTGTAAGACAGTAATGTGATCAACAGAATCTCCTTATCTATTTTTTTAATCTATGAAGGGAATACAAATGTGAAAGATGCACAATGCTTCAAAACCAACTCAAAGTGATTAAAGCTGATTATGCCTTGAGTACAGAGCAGTCTAAGGCCTGACCCAGTCACTCCATAAAGCCCCTTCTCCAGTTTCTCAGACATTGCTCTAGGACATTATCCTGTGTTCCTTCTCTGCAACCAGTTACAGACCTCTTGCACTAAAATTACAGCTGTGGCAAATACATATTGCCAAAACAGCCCACTGAAACTGATTAAATCTGAGGCATTCTTTGCATAGATATTGGTTATGCGAGTGAAATACTACTTTTTTCCCCTCCATACTTCGAATATTCTTGGCTTTATTTTCACGATTTGGATCTCGCAGTGGAAAACTGGGGCCCATCTGGCTAAATTTAGAATAATGACCATGGTCTATGTTTTGTATGTTCACAGTAAGTGAATGCCGGTGTGGAAGTGTCAGGAAAATCCGCAGAACTGCACGAAAGGGGTGACTATGGAAATATTTTGTTTATGCCAGCTCAGCCCGCTATTGTCTTTGGCCGTGCGCTGCATGCTTTCTGTCTCTTGACCTCTCCGTTAACTGGTGATGAATCTCATAGTTACAGCTACCTGAGAGCATCTGTATTTAAAGTTTCTCTTTTTCAGGGATCTCGGTAAAGTCCTGCTTGTTAAAGTCCTAACAGCCTTGACACTTCACCAGTGCAGTTGGAGTGTGACTGCTGTCAGAAAAGATGTAGCGCTTGAGCATATGAGTTGACAGTGGCAGGACCAAACGCTAATCTGTCCCACATGCCTGACATCCTGCTTGGCCAGAGAACGCACGCACACAGAGGTCTGACGGAGAGACAGACAGAGAGAGGAGAAAGGGAGTGGAAACAGCCAGAGCGGGACTGATTCATGGCGCCCATGAACAGGGTTTTACATGCCGAATTATGTTCCACATGTGATCTTCCACTATGCTCTGTTCTGTTGTTGTTTTTATCGATGTGGTTCTTGTCCCTTTAGTGCTGCCGGTGCTTTTTTAGCTGCCCTCTCCTTCAACTTGAACCCAGTGCGAGACTCTCCACCACTTCCACCACTTCCACTAAATACCACTAGAGACATTACTTTTCCTATATTCTGTGTCACATTTCAGTTTCCTTTGCATGCTCATTTCATTTCGCTTTGTCTGTTGAGCATGTGCTGATGCTCTGCATGCTTTTATGAAACACATGGAAAGCTGAAAATAGCCGACTGACTCCACACAGCCCACGAGCCGTGCCTTGTCTCACTCTGCTTTTCCAAACCTTCAAATATCTCTGAGACAGCTTTTAACAATCAGTGGTTCATGCGCCCTGAAGTGAAAGTGCATACAAATATGAAATTGAGTGTGCAGGCTTATGTGAGTTAGAAAGCTGAGAGAAAGGGAACACCCATGCTGATAAGAAAATTCGTTTCCTGTAAATCTATTCTGAGAAAGTTAATTTGCATGCATTAAAAGCATCAAATTCTAGTAAAATTGTGGTTTCTAAATTGCCTCAGATATCATTTGCATAGCAAACCAAGGCATAAGCTGTACTCTGAGTGGAATTAATGAAATAGCATATTTGAGTGTTTTGTGTTGTTTTCTACAGAAGGAAATGGCAGAATATTGGGTTCAGAATGTCTGACGCCGTTCTGCTTCAATACTCAACCAGCAGGATATTGGCATCAGTAGGAGGAATTTGGGACTATCACTTCTTTATCCATGCATTCCTTCATTTATTAATCCTGGTCATGCTCATGGTGGAACTGGAGCCTATCCTGGGAACACTGGGCATGAGGTGGGAATACACCCTGGATGGAATGCTAGTCTATCACCATCTGCCATGTCTTGATCAATACAGAATGAGAAAATGGGATTTCTGAGTGGTGCAACAGAAAAGTTCACTATATCACTGGGAGATCATGAGTTTGAATCTGCAGAATCATGAGTCCAAGAGAGCAAAACTGGCTGTGCTCTCTGGGTGGGAGGGATGCCATTAATATATCCCCTGTCAGTCAGAATGATGTTAGCCAAAATTGGGTGTCTGTGAGCCTTCACCTTCCCTGGTTTGTAGCTGTCATGTGATAGAGGCGAGCTAGCTAGTGGTGGGAAATGGCCAATGACCAAATTAAGAGAAAATTGCGGTAAAATAAACAAGCAAATGAATTACGGCAACAGAGGAAGAGGAGTAAATAATAAATGAAGCTGACAAAGAAATAGAGGAAAGAGAAAGAGAACTACATAGAATTATAAAAAGAACTTAATTAGATGATGAAGCAGCAGCAGCAGAAGAAGAAGAAGATGAAGAAGAAGAGACATAAAGGTGGTCTGACTCATATTCTCCAGTTCATGTTTGGTAGCAGCTCATCCATGTTTAATAAAACCACAGCCTTTATGCTGAGCTCCAAGCCTTTATGCTGTGGGCCAGTGGAGGATATTTTAAGAGAGAAATGGGACAGGCAGTGCATCCAATTCTTAACCACAACCAAAGCCAAGACACTGTTCGATATCGACCGCTCTCCCAGTTGAAGAATTGGAAGCATCCTACTGTTTTGATTCACTTATGCTTAAGTAAACAGCAAAGAGTGTGCAGGAAACATAACTGTGCATGATATGCTTGTGCAGAACAGCCAAGCTGAGAGCACAGGCCCATTCGATGAGAAGACTGAGAACATGTGATATTTTCACACCCTGCATGTGATGGGTAGCTTTCCAGCGTTCTTACAGAGTGCCAATCTGCTTAAACTGATTATATATATGGTCTGTTTTATATATGTGTGATATCTGTAGAGAAAAAAAAAAAACCCATCAGGAATGTAACACTGGCTCATTTCGAAAGATGTATGAAGTTGATGGTGTTAGGATCGACCTCACGGTCCAAAACGTTACCTTACTTAACCTTTGGAAATCATAGCTTTGCTGGCTGTATAAATGCCCTGAAACCCTTCATGTGTTTGTGTTTGTGTTTTTCATAAAGATGGAAAGGGGTTGTTTCATGTTGCGAACGCAACACAGCTGGGAATCAGTAAGAGGGCTTTTAGACACAAATAAGAAGGTCGGATTTGCTGCTGAGCCAGACTGCTGTCCAACAGAAAATATTACGAGAGCAGCATGGCATATGTTTTTATTAGACATGGGGGCAACGTCATAACAATGAGTTGATTTGCCATTTTTAGGCAAAGTTAGCAGCTTTAACACGGATTCCCAGAACCACCCTGGAGTTGTGGTCTGGGTGGCTTCTCAGGCAGAGGAAATGTAACTCTGAAGCTGAGGTTTCCAGGAGGCTGTGGAGAGAAGCAAGCTTTATAAGCATTTAAAACTGTCCTCAGTTGAATCCTCATTGTCCAAAAATAGACAAGAGAAACATGTGTGAGCCATGGCTTACTGTCTCAGACATGCTCATGCACCTCTGAGAGGGCACATAGTTCTGGCCTATGTTTTTCACTTCGCCGTACCGCAGCAGCATTGCATCATGTGGCATTAACAAAACGATTAGCTTAGAAAAGATAATGTGGATTTATAACATGGAAAGATGTTTTCTCGGAATGTTTGGCTTTTTTTTTTTAATTTTCTTTCTTTCCTTCAATATAATTTGTGCACTAATTAATCTCTTCTGACACTACCCTGCACAACCATTTTCAGGGAAGTCATTTTCAGGGAGTCTCCCGTTCATAAAATAATACTGGGTGATAAAGCTGATTTAAAAAAAAAAAAAAAAAAAAAGCCATCGGTGAATAAAAGATCTGGATTAATTAGCACTAGATCAAAGCCTCATGCTTTTTTCCCCCTGCACTCTCTGCTCTAGCCACATGTGGTCCACAGGCTCGGCCCAGACATGTGGTTTTATTTAGTTTTGTGGAAAGGTTAAATACGAAACTTGGATAAGGAAAAAAAAAAGAACTGGATCTTTTTATATGATGAAAATGTTAAAGTTTCAGAGGCATTTTAAGACATACATGTAAAAGCGTATCAGTCTTTTTCAGTTTGTAAGTAAGTCTTGGCATCGGATTTTGGCCATGATGCCGGCTTAGCCTTATTGCCTCAGTTTATGTGCGTGGTTTTGTGTGAAGCTAATTCTTTCGAGCAAAATGCCTGTACCAGGCCTTATTTGATACTGGCTCCAGACAAATTGTTGTGCATTGTGTCATTTTCGGATTATACGTGTTTAACAGCTTGTAAATAAAAATACTCACAACAGAGTAAGAAAAAAATAAAAATAAAACAGGAGTAGACCTTGAATAAAAAACAAAAATAAAAACATTTCATCACTTCATGTCATCATTAATGGGGATGAGAGTGACTCATCCCGTATATGAAAATCTCATGAAAACATAGTTATGAAAACATAAACACGTGGAATATAACAAAGAAAAACTTTATTGGTTAAAATAGCAATTTCAATTTCACAGATTTGATTAATGACATTTTTTTTTTTTTCTATCATGCATTTGCACACTGTACAACAGTGGATTCTCAAGGAAGGACATTTTCTCAACGCTCTTCATCAAACAAACCTAAAACTGTATTTTGCCTTATTCAGTGGATATGAAATATCTTGGTTTGGGCCTTCAAGGTCCAAACACATACAAAGGGTTTCACATGAAATCTGTTTTAATATAGTGTTTGTTGGCCTGGTGTGTGGTCAAATAAATTAGTTACATGCATAACAGAGAGAACATGTTGCCACTTCTGCATCATACAACATCCATGCCAAAGTCTCAGTGCAAACACCGTTGTAGCTGAAAAAATATATCCGAGAACCTCCATGCTTCGAGTACCGATATGCTGTGATGTAAAGTTTGCAAATCAAAACCTTAGAAAAGGTCCAAAATTAAATTTAATCTACTAGTGTTTGGTAATTGTGGAGCTACATTGGCATATATATATTTTTTTAATGTATTTAAATGACTAAATATTAGTCCAGCTCTAACAAGCAGTCTTCTAAAAACTCACATTTGTGACACAGTTAGCTTGATTTACAGTACTAAAACTCTATCTCTCAAGCAGCACGATTACACTGATTTAAAACAAATTTTCCATTCAACAAGACAAGTAAGGAAAACTTTTAAAAAGAGGGAAATCATATAAAACCTTTCTCTCAAAGTTGTTGTTTTTTTTGTTTTTTTTCCAGAACACAATTTTAAAAAGAAAATGCAAAAATAAACCAAAAAAAAAAAAAAAATACCCAAGAAATCTTCTGCCCCACACCGATTTAACAAACACAAAATAATCGAAACTAACACCACATATATTCAAAGTTTATCAGGAAAACAACAGTCCTCTACGATTAATAAAAGCAACCTTTTGTTAATAAATGTATTGCCAAAATTTGGATTATTGTCAATAAATATGTAGTTGGCTCTAGTGATTGTTATTGCTCTTACTTTTGTGTGAAGTATTATTCAGATGGATATGACCTTGAGTAGTAGTCAGTCACTGAGTGGTGGATGTCCTGTACTCTTTATGAATAAATAAATATTAATTCATGAACTTCAGCACTAGGAACCTACACACAACCCGGTTTGACTAGACAGCGTCGAGGTCATAGAGATGAGGAACATGATGGGAATGTTGGAAAACAATGGAGTATTAAAAAATAATAATGATAAAAAAAAATTAATTTCGGAAATGGTGAAATGAAACTTGCCTGCAGCTAGCCTAGCTAGCTTGCCTAACAACGAAACAATCGATCACATAACCAAGGTATGTTCATCCGGGGGAAATGGGGGACTTACAGGAAGTGAACTGAATATACTCATTTGCCTCTCACCCCTGTCACCGTTCAGCTGTTAAAGGCATGTTAGCGCTGCTAGTCTTCGACATTGACGTTAATTAACACATAGTACCTCCAGCAGTGTGAGTAATTTTACGTCTCTTTATCTAGAGTCTAGAGCAAGGACAGGACACTGGACAGTGTCCTTTCCCCAGGTGCAGGAGACGATATTTTTCTCTCTGTCTCTGCACCTTATGTCCACTTCTTTTACAGACTGGCACAACGCAAGCATGGCATGCGTTAGCGCAGCATTTAGACATCCAGGTCGTCAGGCCTGGCTCGGCTGCTCACATGGCTGCTTGCGCGGCTGGACGGTCTCGCCTCAGTGAGCGCCAAAGGCTGCATCTCACCGCCCGCCGGCGCCCTCTTGTGCTCGTGACCATTATCGGGGTAGTCGAAGACATGTGCGTGCGAGTTGGAGATGGTACTGCCGTTCTGGCCCAAGCGTTGGCGCTCGGTGCTGTAGTTAGCCCAGTTTTGTTCACTCGCCTGCTTGTTGTAGTTGCGGCAAGAGTTGGTCCTCTCGCCTGTCGCTAGCTTGTAGCCTGGCGGTGACATGGGCGACAGTGGTGCTGTGGGTGATGAGCATCCATTGTAGTAGGCATACTTGGTGCCTGGCAAGTCCTTGGGAGGCTGGGTTAAGGTGTTGGACTGAAACTGACCCTGTTTTCCCTTGACACGGTCCTTGATACGCTTGAAAAAAACATAGAAGAGCTCAACGCCATTGAGCACCAGGGAGACAAGCGACACCACCAGCATGAAGATGATGAACACCGTCTTCTCGGTGGGACGCGACAGGAAGCAGTCGACACGATGGGGGCATGGAGAACGCTCGCAGGTGTACACAGCAGACAAACTGAAGCCATAGATGTACCATTGGATGAGCAAGAAACCTATTTCGAAAAGAGACTTGAAGAGGATGCTGACTACATAGGTGCGCAACAAGGCACCCTTCATCTTCACCTTGCCATGCTCCTCCAGACCATGCTTAAACTTCTTGAGCTCAATGCGTTTCAGTGGCTCATCCACGTCAGCGCCATCGTTCTGGACGGCGCGCAGCTCCTCCTCCTGCCGGTTCAGCTTCTGCTCTTTGCGCATCAGATAGAAAACATGTGCCAGGTAGAGGAGCGTTGGTGTTGACACAAAGATGATCTGCAGTACCCAGAAGCGGACATGCGAAATGGGGAAAGACTTGTCGTAGCACACATTCTCGCAACCTGGTTGCTGAGTGTTACACTTGAATGCAGATTGCTCGTCGCCCCACGCCGACTCCACGGCTGTGCCCAAGACCAAAATGCGGAAGATAAAGAGTACGGAGAGCCAGACCTTGCCTCCGGCTGTCGAGTATGCCTGCACCTTGTCCAGGAGCCGGCCCAAAGCACTCCAGTCACCCATCTTGGGGCGTGTTTCTGCTACAAAGAAAAATGTTAAGACTGTTATAACATTTCCATGCTAAATGCCACCAAAGCATTTGCAGATGATAATAAGATATCTCTTCCTTAAAATCTAGTGAATGTGTAGCACACAGTGATGTCTTAACAAGTTCTATTTATGTGTCTAGGGATATATAGTACAGCATATACAGTATATTTAATGGTTTTTGTATCATCCCTTCAGAATAGTTGTCATTGAAGGCCTTCATTCAGGAGTAAGGTGCACTCTAAGAACTTTGCCAACAAACTAACTAATTAGAAAAAAAAAAAAGACAGAAGAAATGACTGTATCCTACCCCGATCACACACAGTGATATATGACTATGCTAGTACTGTGGAGTTCATCAGCAAGTGCTTCATAATGCTTCCCATAGGTTATACTAAAAACATGTAATCGATTAACACCATAACTCTCAAGCACCAAATAGATCTTTCAGCAACGTGAAAATTTCTAGTTTTTTCTCTTTTTTCCTAGAAGAACAGATGTTTTGTGATGTTCTTAGTAAATTGTCAGCAGCCGGTGTCTATAAGGCCCAAATGGCGCTCTCTCATCTAGACACAAAACACAGACAAAACTCCAGCAGAGAAACCATTTAGCAAACGCTGAGCCTCAGCAGTTTGGGATCAAAGCACCACTTTCAGCCCATGGAGAAGCAGAACGCTCACCATCTAAACCAAGAAACATGAGGAATGCCTTAAGGACAAATAGCGACAACATGCTATAGTCGTTCTATGGGACATTTAATGTCCGCTATGTGATAACATGAGACTAAAGATATAATTGTACATTGGACACATGGATACAGTCTGTTTTGATTGGAGGAAAAGGAAATTTACAGTAACTATGTTTAAACATTTCTTATGAATCATGTTTGTGATTCATCATGGATTTTTTTTTTTTTTTTTTTGAGTTCCCAAAACAATATAATACGTTTACTCTTTACAATCACTATATCCCCGTGGGAATGTTTATGAGCATCTCGTAACCTGTAAGAAAATAAATCATGACTTTATACATCAACTCACAGACACTGTAAAGATTCCTCCAGAGGTCTACAGAAGTCTAAGCACAAGTCTTTCCTGCTCTTATTATTATTATTATTATTATTATTATTATTATTATTATTATTATTATTATTATTAAAATGTATAAAGTAGGTAAAAGTGGATAAAAGTTTAGGTAACTACTGGTCACTTACCTGAATGGAAGCGGAAAGGAGAGCCGAGCCCTGAAGGACTTTCTCCGGCAAACTTCCTAAACTCCGACTCGGTTGGACTGAGGCTCACTTGTCAAACTTTCCTCGCTTATAAGAGATTGCGGTTGCCAGATTGGGAATTTTAACACTTAGTCTTTTTCCGCTTGGGAAAAGGTGTCCTTTAGGAGTTTGACATGCTTTATGTTTAAAATCTTCTTAAACGTATCTCATGTCTTGTATTGCAGTTTAATCAAAATTGTATCGAATTTTCAGAGTTTTAAAACTTGTTTGTGTTTGAAAAGTCGCCCCAATCTGGCAACCCAAAACTGTGCGGCTGATTAGGTAAAAACTTGTAAGACGGCACGCGAAATCACATGATTCCTGCGTCATAATTCTTTTGGTTCTTCTTACCTTCTTACATTTTTTGATTCTTACAAATTTAGGGATACTTTTCTCTTTTCTCTTTTTTAAACTCCCAACACTGTCTGATTTATTAACTGAGCGCCTCACATAGGGCATAGGGTTTATTCAGAGTAAAATTGAATCACAATATTGTGTATAATGTGCAAATACATTAACACAATAACGGTAATTTTAGTCACATTTGATCAGTCTCTTTGTCAGATAGCCCTATGCTTAAACACATAAAAAAACACATAAAAAGGCTTTATAGTAACACAATAAGGAGATATTTACATATAAATATAGAGTGTTAGGATATAAATGAAAGGAAAATGAGTCTGTGCATGTAACAAATTGCCTAAAACTAATTGGAAGAGTAAACTTGGAGTCAACAGGTACACTGCGCCATCTGGTGTACAGCATCATTAGTTTGCTATGTCGATATACACTCACCGGTCATTTTATTAGGAACATTTATACAGTTATCCAGTCAGCCAATCGTGTGGCAGCAACAAAATGCTTACAGTCATGCGTATGCAGGTCAAGAGCTTCAGTTAATGTTCCCATCAAACAATAGAATGGGGGAAAATGTGATCTCTGTGACTTTAACCGTGGTTGTTGGTGCCAGATGGGCTGGTTCGAGCATTTCAGAAAATGCCGATCTCCTGGAATTTTCACACAAAAACAGTCTCTGGAATTTGCACAAAATGGTGTGGAAAACTAGGTTGAAATAAGCTGAAGCACCTTGTTGATGAGAGGGATCATGGAGGAGAATGACCAGGCTGGTGTGAGCTGACAGGAAGTGTATAATAACTCAAATAAGCTCTCTTTAAAACCGTGGTGAGCAGAAAAGTGCTTCAGAACACACAACACATCAGATCTTGAGGTGGATGAGCGACAACAGCAGAAGACCACATGAGGTTTCACTCCTGTCAGCCAAGAACAGGAATCTGAGGGTATCATGGGCACAGAACACTCTCTCCAACAGTGCGTATAATCTTTACTTAACAACTGGGCCCTAAATTTAATCAAACTTTACTGAATTGTTTAGAAAATTAATTATTTTGTAGGGTTTTAAATTGCGTGTAAGACATTTTGCATATTTCTAATATTTGCCTCGTACCTCCAGGGTTGGGGGTTCAGATCCTGCCTCCGCCAAGTGTGCACGGAGTTTGCATGTTCACCACGTGTTTCTGGGATTTCCTCCGCGTACTCCGGTTTCCTCCCTTGACATTTCCAAATTGTCCATAGAGTCTGGATTCATCATGATCTCTTAAGTTTCACAAAAGTACACAATTTTAGGTAGTACTACCAGCCTGCTATTTTCCAGAGGTCCTCTAGAGGTCAGCCTTGTCTCATTAGTGACATTTTTCATCCTTCCACATACCCCTCTCTCGTTAAGTGTATTAATATTCACCCACCCCAGGAATGACCACTATGTAGTCTTTATCTGCAACGACTGATGTTTATGTTAGGGATCCTTCAGTGTTTGTGATCCTTCAGTGTCATTTTAACTTTCAAATTATTTTCAGATCACGTCTCCATTTTTAAAAAAAATGTAAAAGTTTCTACATATAAAAAGTTCTATAACAATTAGTAAACAGTGAAAACAATGCAAGTCCATATTTGCTGAAACCGTTTGTCATTTAAGGAAATCAGTTGTTGTTGTTTTTTTTGTTCCGGTCATGTTGGAGTACCTGCCACATTTCTTTAATCTCAGTTCATTTTTTTTTTTTTTAATCTCAAAATGTGTCTGTTACTTCAATATTTGTATTCTGTATGAATATTTATGGTGGAACAATGAAAATAATATTTCTTAGTTCCTTAGATCAATAATAAAGCTAGTTATGTTTGCACAGTAACTGTAACTGGATAACCTCCAGGGGCAGTAATAATCAACTGAAAACCTTCTAGTGAGTGTGACAATACCATGAAATATTTAATATTTCTTTCATTAATTCCATTAATATGAATTGCATGGATTACACATGTTTTGAAATAAATTGAGCAATTTAAATGTAATCCATATGACAGGCAGCAGAGATGATTGCAAGTCAGGCGATCAGCAAACAGATCTGAATGGACAAAAGCACAATCAAAAGCCAGATAAACCAGAACAAGATGAAAACCAGAACAGCATGTGTACAAAATATAAAGGCTTGGTATCATATCCTTGTGAGTAAATTCAACACGAAACTTCACTGTGTGTGAGAGTCCACGTTATTTATGTGTGTGTGTTTGATTGAGTCCACGTGTCTGCACTCGGTAATCAGGTGACCTTGCCCGTAAGTTCTGAGTGACTGTGTGTGATGGGATATGGAGTCCAGATCGGCCATGTTGTGATGCTTTGGTGCGAGTCAATGGACGAGTCTGGTGCTGATAGAAACCCCTAATAATTATAGAAATGATTAGAATTTGTTGCAACATGAGTAAAATAAAACTCACCGGGAACTGTAGGCTAGGTCATAAGTTGTCACTTGAATAGGAAGGTTATCGAAACAGTCGAGCCCACTTACGTTCCACTTATGTCTTCATTTATTAATGTCTAATAACCCAAACACTTCTCTTAAACATCAATGACCGTGGTCAGTTGGATATGTTCACATGTTGTATCTCATTTCCTTTAGATCATTCCTACAACATAGCTAAGATTTGTCAAGAGGCAAAAGTTGCTAAATAAAGATCCACACCTAAATCATGACACTTACTGGTATCATGACATATGATTATTAGCACTAGATGGCAGCATGGATTAGACTAGGGAAAATGTGAAGCACACGGAATAAAAAAAAAAAAAAACAGCAGTCATCAAATTACACTTCCACAAAGAACAATTCAGTCAATGCATTGTTTCTATGGCATACATGTTTACCATATGGCATATGGAATTTATATTATTTTTCATTCACTCATCAGTGGAGCAAGAGTCTCCGGCCGCAAAGCAGGAATGCACCATGGATAGTACAGCAAGCCATCTCAGGGTGACACACATTCTCAATTATAGGCATTTTAATAATAAGTGATATTATTATGACTGTTCAAAGTGCTTGGAAGAAGCAGTTAATATAGAAAACTTCAATGGAAATTCTAAGGATAAATGATTGCAAAATAAATAAACAAACAAACAAATAAATAAATAATTGAGATAAAATAATAATAATGAACTGGGTAAAGGAAGGAATTGTAGCTCAGAAAAAAGCAACATTAAAATTATATTTAAAAATGTAAAAATGCATTGCAAATATTTAATACAAATTTGAATTAATTCATAAAATTGTCAGTTTAATCATTTTATTTAATCAATTGTCAAATTATACAACCAGTATAAAACCAGAGGATAGCTAACACTGTGCTAACACAAGTGACCAGTCCACTTAATGGCATGGAGCCATGAGATCATATGTTATATTAATTTATCTGTTAGTGTTTGTTTGTCCATATGTTTAGACATAAAGTATTCTGTAAAGTAATTCCCTTGGTTACACATGAAATCAGGTTAAAACTACAAACATTGCATTTAATCACATTTAGGAACTGTTGAGCTGCAAACAAATCTATATCTTGTCCAGGGATTTTTTTTTTTATTGAATGGCCAGTTAAACAAATGATTTCTGTCCAAACATTAGAAATTCACAGAAGTTTGAAATACAGGTGCATCTCAATAAATTAGAATGTCATGGAAAAGTTCATTTATTTCAGTAATTCAACTCAAATTGTGAAACTCGTTTATTAAATAAATTCAATGCACACAGACTGAAGTAGTTTAAGTCTTTGGTTCTTTTAATTGTTATGATTTTGGCTCACATTTAACAAAAACCCACCAATTCACTATCTCAACAAATCAGAATATTTCATAAGACCAATAAAAAAACATTTTTAGTGAATTGTTGGCCTTCTGGAAAGTATGTTCATTTACTGTACATGTACTCAATACTTGGTAGGGGCTCCTTCTGCTTTAATTACTGCCTCAATTCAGCGTGGCATGGAGGTGATCAGTTTGTGGCACTGCTGAGGTGGTATGGAAGCCCAGGTTTCTTTGACAGTGGCCTTCAGCTCATCTGCATTTTTTGGTCTCTTGTTTCTCATTTTCCTCTTGACAATACCCCATAGATTCTCTATGGGGTTCAGGTGTGGTGAGTTTGCTGGCCAGTCAAGCACACCAACACCATGGTCATTTAACCAACTTTTGGTGCTTTTGGCAGTGTGGGCAGGTGCCAAATCCTGCTGGAAAATGAAATCAGCATCTTCAAAAAGCTGGTCAGCTGAAGGAAGCATGAAGTGCTCCAAAATTTCTTGGTAAACGGGTGCAGTGACTTTTGTTTTCAAAAAACACAATGGACCAACACCAGCAGATGACATTGCACCCCAAATCATCACAGACTGTTGAAACTTAACACTGGACTTCAAGCAACTTGGGCTATGAGCTTCTCCACCCTTCCTCCAGACTCTAGGACCTTGGTTTCCAAATGAAATACAAAACTTGCTCTCATCTGAAAAGAGGACTTTGGACCACTGGGCAACAGTCCAGTTCTTCTTCTCCTTAGCCCAGGTAAGACGCCTCTGACGTTGTCTGTGGTTCAGGAGTGGCTTACCAAGAGGAATACGACAACTGTAGCCAAATTCCTTGACATGTCTGTGTGTGGTGGCTCTTGATGCCTTGACCCCAGCCTCAGTCCATTCCTTGTGAAGTTCACTCAAATTCTTGAATCGATTTTGCTTGACAATCCTCATAAGGCTGCGGTTCTCTCGGTTGGTTGTGCATCTTTTTCTTCCACACTTTTTCCTTCCACTCAACTTTCTGTTAACATGCTTGGATACAGCACTCTGTGAACAGCCAGCTTCTTTGGCAGTGAATGTTTGTGGCTTACCTAGTGAACCAAACTGAGAGACCATTTTGAAGGCTCAGGAAACCTTTGCAGGTGTTTTGAGTTGATTAGCTGATTGGCATGTCACCATATTCTAATTTGTTGAGATAGTGAATTGGTGGGTTTTTGTTAAATGTGAGCCAAAATCATCACAATTAAAAGAACCAAAGACTTAAACTACTTCAGTCTGTCTGCATTGAATTTATTTAATACACGAGTTTCACAATTTGAGTTGAATTACTGAAATAAATGAACTTTTCCACGACATTCTAATTTATTGAGATGCACCTGTACATTTGACCCTTTGGATAAACTGAAGTGGCTGAACTTTATCTGTATGATTAAAAGAGGCCTTTAAGAATAGAGTCTGCCTTTGAGGTCAATCTATAGTTCACACCTCACTCCTACACTGCTTGTTCATCTCCTGATAACCACCAGACGTGGCTGCTCAATTTACTGACACTTAAAGACCTATGATTGTACAGCACGTAGTAATTCTTCTGACATTTAACACATTTCTAAAGAAACACGGAAGCATTTTTGTCCACATTTCACAACATTGCAGCATTTCTTGCTTTGACTGGTTCGTCATTTGGACGTGGTGTATGTGAGATAGCGGTTGTGTAGCCTGAAAAGTCAGTCATCTGGTGTGTGCGTACGTGTTTGTGTGTGTGTGTGTGTGTGTGTGTGTGTGTGTGTGTGTGGTTAGGATTATATTAAGTGTATGGCATATAGTGGACATGGTGTACAGTATGTGAAACAGCTGTTGTGTGTGGGATTGGGTGTGTCTGTGGGAGGTTGTATGTGGGATTGTCAGCATCAATGCACTCTTAAAAAGCTTATTTCTAAAATCAAAAAAGGATTTGGCCAGTGGTTGGGGGGAGGGGGTTATTGTTACATGTCAATACCTGAGGTCTGGTGTATGTATGCTATCTGGTTATGCTTTTATTAACTGTACAGCATACAGTGTTCTCATGAGATCACTGTATAGTAATAGTGGGCAGCGGTACCTCAGTGGTTAGGACGTTGGGCTACTGATCGGAAAGTCATGAGTTCAAACCCCAGCACTACCAAGCTGCCACTAAACTGCTCAGATGTATAAATGAGATAAATGTAAGTCGCTCTGGATAAGGGTGTCTGCCAAATGCTGTAAATGTAATGAGATCATCACTTTTTTCCCAATAAGTTTGTGTTTGGGCTCTGAAAATCCCCAAGGCATACCATTACACCTGGAATGCCAAATAAACATAAGCACCATTGACAAGGTCATGTCATGTACACCCGACAACAACCATAAACAAGATCGTGTGTTCCCATATATTCCCAAATATTCACAGCTGGAAGGATATGATTATGCCAACCGTTCTAAACTGGCATAAGTAACTTTCTGCATTATGGTTTCCTTATCTAAATGTAACAAACCATCCAGCATGGTGTGTAACATTAAAACATGCCCAGCTGCAAGAACGTGTGCTATGATCACAGGTTTCCAATGTCTCACAGTCGCTTCTGGGTTCTCCAGATCATCTCTGTTACCCTACTAGATGATTGGTCTACCTCAGCTACACCCTGCACATGATCCACAAAGAGATCAAATTGAGTATGCTGAAAAGCGAGGAAGCAAACTCAGCAGCTGCACAGTCGACAACGGAAAGCTTCAATACAAAGGGAACTATTTTTTTGGCTTCATGATGCAACCTAGATTTGTATGTGAAGAGAAGACCATCTTCATCAGGTTCATGCTGGTAGTGGTGTGTGTCTCGTGTAGCAAAGTTTTTTTTTCTGATCTGTCAGGTACAAAGTGTCAATATAAATACATTACTGATATGACACATTAAATGTATTCTGGGTTTATTTTACTGAAGGAAATGAGTTAAAATTAATTACTAGGAGAACTAGAGCTGTGTCAGTGCACCAAGACAATAATAATCTTTTGAAATTGCAAAATGCCATGATCTATCAAAAACCATGATACTGCACTGCATAGTTATACAGTACTTTAAATAAGTCATACTGTCACACCTCTAAGGACAACAACACAACTAAATATGGTACAGTACAATACCTAAAAAGATGAAAGATTTTTATGTTTACGACTCAGTTTCCTTTTTCACAGTGATGTCAAATCATTTGTCTCAGCTCACCAGTAATAGCCGAATGAACATCATCTTTTTAATCCATTTATGCACTGAAAAAAAATTATTTAGTGGTTCAATAAAAATGACAAAAACAAGTCTATGATTTTTGCACAAAAAAAGAAATTATTAGAATTACTGAACTGCTTTAAGTTCTGTAATAAATTAATTCATGTAAATATGTGGCTAAAACTCAAACTGTGTATATTACTTACTTTACTGAGTTAAATTGTGCTCACAAACCTAGAAAAAATGAATTAACTTTAATTGAACCAACTGTATAGCAAAGTGGGGGTGTGATTTTTAAACTTGATTTGCATATGCATTTGTTAGAAGTTGAGGAACTTTAAACTGATTTAATTTTGAGCGTTATGTATGGGTTGTTTTCAGTATTTCTTGTCTTGTGTTGGCTTTAAAGCCTAAGGCCCTTGTATTATGAAATTATGAAGCTGTGAAAGATCAAGTGCTTCTGTAAAGTTTCTTGGTTCGCCCTTTTTGTGTGTTACAGTCAGGTGCATGTTATTTTGTGCGTGTCAGTTAAAGATCTGGTTGCCTGTTGTAAAACAAAAAAACCCTTTTACCTGCACCTGCAACTGTCTCTGCTGCCTGACATAATACTTTGCCTCAAGCATGGATGCAGCAGATATGATGGACTGCTATTCCTTAAGCAAGGCACCCAAAGCACAGCTGAAGATACACTTTAATTCCGAACCATAGCAACTGGTAGTGGCTAGAATGAACCCGCCCTTAAAGCAGCCTACCGTCAGGGGTTGAATCACGAAATTCTGACAGAACCAGCATGTTGTGATGACCAAATGTCCCTGCATTCACTTATCGACCTCTCGATTCACCTGGATCATCTACTACGAAACCGAATTCAGAAGAGTTGAATGCAGAACCAAGTCTGCCAGAGTCCATGCAACTTGGACAGGTTAAGTTAACTGCCTTGATGCCAAGATCACACAGAAGATCACACAGAAGCCATCCAAGCAAGTTGCAGAACCCACACACTCCCACACATCGACACAAACGTTTTCCATACCAGTTCATATAAGACACTCAGAAGGTTCTTTTAGTGTTACAGCCCTGACTGACTCCAGAGCAGCTGGGAACTTCATCGACAGCACTCTAGTCTGAAAGTGCAGTCTACGTGTTCAAGCTCTATAACATCCGCTGCAAATTCAAACCCTGGATAGCAGACCAATAGGAGGAGGATCCTCTTATAACACATCACACGGAACCTCTCTTGCTCTATGTCAATGCCTTGCATCAAGAAAGCCTGCCACTTTTAGATATAGATTTCAGGCCAAGAGGGAAAATAACACACAGGGTTGGCGACCACTGCTCCAGAGATTGTTGTTTATGAAAATCCCAGGAGATCAGCAGTTTCGTAAATACTCAGACCATCCCATCTGACACCAACATCCATGCCACGATCAAAGTCACAGAGATCACACTTTTTCCTCATTCTGATCTTTGATGTGAACATTAACTGAAGCGCTTGCATGGTATCTGCATGATTGTAAGCATTGTGCTGCTGCCACATTATCAGTTATCAGTTATTATTAGCAGTTGAGCAGCATCTCATCAGCAAAATCATGCAAGTCATTATTGTACTTCTTTTGCAGTTTGACAGAAGATGAATGCAGTTGTTCTTCACCGATAAAATGAATATTGTTTGGGAATGCAAAGAAAGCATTTATGTCTTTGAAGGATTCTCATCTCCTATGAAGCTTTGCTACAAGTTTGATTTCAGTGTGCTTTTGCTGACTGTCAGCAAACTGAAGAAATCAGTCAGTTTAGGAATTTTACTAAGGGATTCGCTTCTGGAATTGACTTTTTTTTTCCATTTTGGGGCACACCTTTCCATTTTCTTAGATATCTTGATAGTGTTAAACTAGGCTACTTCTTTCTTGACAGTCATGACAAGTGACATTGAAGGCAGCCAATTAGGGGCCCCCTACGAGCTCGGGCCCTGGGGCTTCAGCCCCATGTAGCCTCTATTATAATCTGGATCTGTGGTCAGGTTTTGCTGTTATCTCCTAAAAATATAGTTTATTTTCTCACGCACCTTTTTCAGTGTCATAATAATAAGAAGTCCAGTGTAGATGTAGTGGAGATGTTGATGCAAATGTTGGACTCAAAGTTCCAATATGCAATGCAATATACAAGTTACGAGTTACAGCAGAGACTCAGCTTAGCTAATTAGATCATGTTAATGATAAAGATTCATATGCAAGTCCTTCAGGTTGGCTTTTTCCTTCAAGGACTTCACATTTAAAGAAAAATACCATTAAAAATCTGTATTTGGGAAAGTTATTATCGAGTAAAATGTTACTTTCGGATTATATCTTATAGCTTAAAATATAAGGTTTATAGCTTCAAATATTGTTTAAATATACCTAAAAATTTGTGAATTGTGTACAATATCAGAGACCATTGTGAAGCATTATATTATATTACTTATGTTATGTTCTTATATACTGTTGTTGTCATAAATTCATGAAAGTATTTAATGAGATGACAAAAAATGTTTAATTGAAATATTATTTTAGATCATCTTGATCATATTATTTTAGATCATCTACTTCATGGGATCTACAGCTCCCAGTTTAGGCTGACAGGATGAACTGGCGGGATTTTCAGCAGAAGCGGTGTTCCTCATGCGCCTCTTCTCAGAGCAACATTTCACTCTGCTGTACAGCAGGTAAAAGACATCGATCACATTGAGCAGCAGGGACACACACGCGACCACCAGCATGAAGATATTGAAGATGGTCTTTTCTGTTGGATGTGACATGTAGCAATCGACTCTGTGGGGACACGGACTTTTAGAGCAAGTAAACCCAGGGCTCATGATGAAGCCATACAGGTAGTACTGTCCGACGATGAAAGCAAGCTCTAAGATGATCTTGAAGAATAGCTGGGTAAGGTAGCTGCCCAACAGGTTGCCCTTGATCTTCTCATGACCCTGATCATCTGTGTATTTGGGCTTGTTTGTCATTTGGCTGTCATGCTGTTGTTTTATTCTTTCTCTCAGTTTGTTCTCCTGGTGGATGACATGGATAACATGGCACAGGCACAGTAACATCGGTGTGGACACGAAGATTATCTGAATGATCCAGAAGCGAATCTGGGAGATGGGGAACTTCCAGTCGTAGCAGACATTCTCACAACCAGGTTGTTGTGTAACGCACACAAGACTTGATTGCTCATCTCCCCATACAATCTCAGCTGCTGCACCCAGTACCAGGATCCTGAATATAAACAGGGCTCTCATCCAGATCTTACCGATGACTGTAGAATGGGACTGCACCTTGTCCAGTAACGTGGATAGAAAGCCTGAGTCTCCCATTTCCTTTAGTGACCAGACTTTCCTACATAGCAGGAGATGGAAAGAATAAGAATCCCTTTTATTTTTAGTTAATTTAGAAATTAAACACCTTCTCACAATAATCAATTTGTATAAGCTTGGTATTTTAGTATTAACTTAAAATAATCATAAAAAAGAGACTAACTGTCTCTTGTTAATCATTTCTACTCTTTATTGCCACACTAACATTGATACATACTCAACAAAAATATTTTAAAAATATGGTAAAATATGATGGCTGTATGTACAATGACCTATGTAGACATAGTATGTAATAATCCATTCATAAGGAACTATACACATAAAAAAGCCATTACAGTTTATAATGCATTTATAAATTGTTAACAGGATGCATTATAAGCAATGATTATAACACATTACATAGCAAATACCAAAGTAAAAAAAATTATACATTTCTGAGTGTAGATTATTGATAGAAATATGGTATTACAACCTAAATATAATAACATACAAACTGTAATTGTGAGCTCTAAGTAAGTGTGACTTGATTTCTTTGGCATTGGTTATATGATATGTTATGTTATATGAACACTACTTGTAATGCATGATGTTAGCTAGCTATAAAGTGTGCTGCATTTTCAAAAATAATAATAACAATTATTACAATTGTGTACACAGTTTATCATAGATATGATCTTCGTAGAAAGTATTATTATTTATGGATTTTAATAATAATAATAATAATAATAATAATAATAAGAAGGAGAAGAAGAAGAAGAAGAAGAAGAAGAAGAAGAAGAAGAAGAAGAGGAAGAAGAAGAAGAAGAAGAATTCTTTATTATTTCTATTATTTGACAATATGTACTGGAGATAATTATTTGATATTAATCTTATTATTAACTAACTGAATGTTATAGAATGTTATTTGGATAAAACATATCATTTGTTTTTTATTAACAATTCATTGTTTTTGCAGATATCCACAGACTGGTGTGTTTACAACAACCAATTTATATATATATATATATATATATATATATATATATATATATATATATATATATATATATATATATATATATATATATACATGCATATATATATATATATATATATATATATATATATATATATATATATATATATATATATATATATATATATATATATATATATATTATGCAAAATCAGCAGAATAAATTTAGTTCAATCTGTCATGTGAAAAATGTAGGAACATATTACAGCTACATGATTCCTATTATTTTAAATGTACACTAACTGCAGTATATATAGTAGTATATAGTAGTATACATCACACAAGATGTTGTCCTTTTATCCTTTTATACAATTTGGAATTTATTCCAAGGTTCAAAGGTATAAAAGATTTCAAAATTAAATCATGTACAAATGAAAGTTGACCCCCTATCTCCATAAAACCATTACAGAAAAAAGTCTCATCATTTAAATAAGGAGGAAAATACCTGGGAGCATATAGTTATAAGAAAATAATCAACGATGGAGTGGTGTAGTATGGCCTGATGCAAAACAGAGTTGCTCTTACCATCTTGAAGTTGATTATTTTCTAGTAACAGCACATTCGGAAGTGTTTTATTCTCCTTATACCATAGCAATTTGTCGACAATTACAACTTTTATTTATTAAAGAACATGTAGTTTTTATCAATTTATAATTATGTTTAATGTTGTGGAACCTATGTGATACAAGGTAGGTCATATTATCACTTATGTTATAGAGTTATAAACAGTCATTTCCTCACCAGCTTCTCATTTTCTCTCTCTGTGTTTGAGTTATTAACCCTCCTATTATGTTATGGGACAATTTGACCCATTTCCACATTTGACGTGTCTAAAATACTGGTTAATCTCTCCTTTTCTCTTTGAAATTCTTTGACTTTTCCTCATTTAGGATCATGAACTTATATGCAAATATTTCTTCTTTTGTGATCTCAGACAACCATAATAAAGGTTTACTGTTTTAAGCTGTTCTTTGCTGTTTTTTGTATGTATTTAAACTGTGGAAGTCATTTTGACCCATAATATATTGGATATAACTTTCTATAATCGTTACTACAGAAATGGTTGTGTATTAGAACAAGCACATTAATATAAACCTGTAATTTGAATTACAGTTGCTGTGGAGTAATGTCAATATTATCTAATGTGGAACAAACAGCTGCTCAGATCCACTGATATTTGTTTGAACTGGTCTTGAGAAAGGTTCTGTTTACAACGCTCAGATATGAACCACTTCCATGTCATTGGTGTTCCAACATCGAGCGTTTGCACACTTCATTAACAAGTTAACATTTACATTTATTCATTTAGCAAACACTTATATCCAAAGCAACTTACAAATGAGAAAATAAAAGCAAAAAAAAAAAACAAACAAGTTCCCTATTCTGAAGTTCATTATTCTGTGGTCTTTGTTTTGAAAGGTCTTCTTGGTCGAAACCAGGTTCACAGAGGTTAGGTTGTAGTTATGCTTTTTATTATTTTGGACTTTCACCCAACCTATTAAATTCTGAGCCTTGATTCTTTTGGATGGTCTTTTGTGTACCCTTGTGGACCCTTTTTCCTTGTCTGTTTTTTTCCCCCTCTGCCGAGCCCATCTGGTTTGACTCTTTTTCTGATCTCTGGTGTTTGAACTCTGCTCTGAAATTTCAACTCTTTGGTTCTTTTTTTTTTTTGGTAATGACCTTGACCTTGTTTTTTTTTTTTTTTTTTTATCTCTACCTGTTCTTAATTAACTTGTTGCATATGGATCCTCTCTGTCCCCGAGAGCTCTTTGTTACACAGACATTTTCACAGCCTGGTTGCAGATCAAATCGGACTGCTTGTCACCCTGCACTTTCTCAGCACTGCCTTCAAGCACCTGAAGACAAACAGCAGTCAGCCAGATGTTTCCTACTACTTTTGAGTGTTTCTGCACTTTGACCAGCAGCCTCTGAACTCTAGAATCAAGCAGTGCTAACTGTGTTGAAAGGATCTTCAGTATGATCATAAGGGTCAGTTTTTTATTTAATTAGAATTTTAGCTTTACATCCATAGTAGTGAATTTATCCACTTTATAATGAATGAGACTTTAGCAAGTGCAATCTTTAGGCTAGCCATGTGGGGCCATCCTCAGCAGCAGCAAATAATTTTCAGTTGAAGGAGGCTCCAAGCAGAAGTAGTGCATCAGGATGGGCCAGAAAGGTCTGGAGGACAGAAGGAGTCAGGATCTGTGGCATTTCATCAGGCAGCAGGAGTAATGTGTAGCTTGAAAGAGTGAGAGAGAGACAGAATGAAGGATTCAGAGAGAGAGAACACAGGTATGGTATAAGGTAGGCTTTTGTCCTATAGTAGTTTAAGAGGAAGTGCAGTGAGTTCAAGAAGGGGCAGGACTAGCTATGACAGCATAAGTAAAAGAGGGCAGAATCCAAACATCCTAGTTTACCAAAACATCCTATGCTCATGAACCCTCCAGATCTGTGGAGGTTGAGACTGTGTCTGAAGGCTGTTCCATAACTGTGGGGCTTTGTAAGAAAAAGCTCTGACTCCTGTGTAGCCTTCATTATTCTAGGTACCAACAAAGAGCCTGGAGCTTTGGATAGAAGCAGGCATGGCAGATCAAATCTGGGAGACTTGGGATGTTTTGCAGGCCAGTAGTAGGTCATTTACCTACCATTCAAAATGCACCTGAACACAATTTGTAGTGCCACAGTAAAGGTTCAGAATACATTTATGAATAAGAGATTTAAGTTTTTGATCAAAAATATTTAAAAACATGTTTTCACTACATCATTATGGGCAATTATACGTAGATTGATAGGTAGAAATGGCAATTATATCAATTCAGAATCAAATCCACAACACAATAAAGTGTGTAACAAGTAAAGGGGCCTGAATATTTTCTGAATCCACTGTATTTACTGATTTTTGTATCAACTCTCCAATATAGCTGTTGTGGAAGGCCTTCTTTGAGAAATAAGGTGTACTCTAAGGTCTCTAAACTAACATGCCAACACTAATTTTAAAAAGATAGAAGAAATGACTTGATCCTTGATGAAATCATCCTACCCTGACCACACACAATGATATATGACTATGCTACTATGGAGTTTATCAGCAACTTTGTAATTCTGCTGCTTGATAATGATTCCCAAAGGTTGTATTAAGAAATGTGCAATCAATTAGCACAATAACTCCCAAGCCTCAAAAGAATAAATCTTTCAGCAAGAAGAACAGATATTTTGTGATGTTCTTCGTAAATTGTCAGCAGCTGGTGCCTATGGTGCTCTCTCATCTAGACACAAAACAGACAAAACTCCAGCAGAGAAACCATTTAGCAAAATCTGAACCTCAGCAGTTTGGGATCAAAGCATGGATTCAGCTCATGGAGAAGTAGAATACTTACCATCTAAACTATCTAGCAAAAACATAGTAATAGTAAAAAGTAGATAAAAGTGGATAAAAGTTGTAGGTAAGTATTTGTCATATACCTGAATGGACACCAAGGAGTGAGAGGAAAAGAGAGCTGAGCCCTGAAGGACTTCCAGCAACTTCCTATAAACTCTAACTGGGCTGGACTGCAGAGAAAGTGAGACTCACTTGTCAAAATGTCCTCACTTCTAAGAGATGCCTTGTTTTTTTCCACTTGTGGCAGCAGTGGTTCGTGACCATAGATTTCGATGGTGAGGACATTAATAACGACATAGTCTAAAACAAATTAAATTGAGAGGTTATGATATAGGCTTCTATCTAATTTTTTTTTTTTTACAATAACTCTGTTACCCTAGGCAGTTGAGATTCGACAACATACAGTGATCCAGTGTACAGTCTAGCAGCTCGTTTTGAAAAGTTTTAGTTGCACCTTCAACTGTGTTCAAGGTAATATTATTAACCAGGGTTAAAAATTTAGGCATTGGAAAATGGATATGTTTCTTCTTTTTCTCAGCAATTGAGAATATACCTTTATGTACTCAATAATCCTCCTTTCTAACTTATTGAAGCTAAGTGGGGCAGTAAACGCCCTGCCCCATGATTGCGCAATATCTACAAACCTGAGCAATTCAGCAGAAAATCTACTTATATCTCTCAAATAACAACATTTTAAATCGTTGATGACTCAAAAGAGGTCATCAGTATTTCAGCAGAATTTAAAATGTATGGACTTGTGAATCAGGACTGCGTGAAGATTAAAATTTGTTGAACAGCTGATATAAACAGTGGGGCCACACCTGCCCCTTTGGATGCCACTGACTTGGTAGTGGTAAGGTTTCCTTTAGCAGTTTGACATTGTTTATTATTATAAAATTCAGATGTGTATCTAATAACTTGTATTGCAGATTGTACATGTTTGAATTGAATTTGCAGGGTTGTAAAACATTTTTTATGTGTGTTTGAATAGTCAGCTCAATCTGGCAACCCCAGTATGTGTTGCTCTTGGAGAGAAAATTGTAAGACAGCATGGGAAATCACATGATTCCTACATCATTACCTTTTTTTTTTTTACTCTTCTTGCATTCTTACAAGTTTAGGGATAATTTTCTCTAGTTATCCTGCCAAACTAACTCAGTAAACTCCCAACACTGTCTGATTTATTAAACAAGCTCCACACATAGGGCGTAGGGTTTATTCAGAGTAAAACTGAATCACAATATTAATGTGCAAATACAGTTTAAGCACAATGACCATAATCACATTTCATTGGCAGTAACTTATAAACCTATATTTTGTCTTGTCAGATATTTCATAAGTCATAAAACATTTTGCTGAACATAAAAAGGCTTTATCATTATTTAAAACATTTACATAACACAATAAGGAGAAATGTGTATGTAATTATAGTGTCAGGATATATATGACAGGAAAAAAATTGTGTGAATGTAACAAATGTAACAAAACCGACTGGAAGAGTAAGAGTAGAGTCAACTCAACAGGTACACTGTGCCATCTGGTGTACATCATTATTAGTTTACTATGACAATATATTAAATTAAATAGTATAGTATATTCATACAATTTTCTGTTACACTCTAAAAAATGATGGGTTGTTTTTACAAACCAGTTGCTGGGTTTAGCTCGTTGGGGGGTTGGGGATGCGGATCTGAAAGGAAATTGTGCCATTCGTTATCTGGAATTTTCCACTGCTGAGACAGAGATGCAACCAAAAAAAGTCTGAAGTGAAAGAAATGAGCTGCAATTGCAAGAAATGTAAGTTAACTTATAATTTAGTTGAAACTAAATTATATATATATAAATAAACTATATATATATAAATATATATATATATATATATATATATATATATATATATATATTTCTGTAGACATTATGTAGGCAATAATGTTTTTAACATGGCTTGCTAGCATGGCATGTTACACTATTGACAAAAGGTATTCTAATGTTATTCGATGGGAAAACATGTTAGAATTTGGCTTTGTGGTAATAAATAAAACATATTAGTATTTTTAAATAACATTTTAAAGTTATATTAAATTCTTATAGATTAAATTATTATATAATTATATTTACAGTTAACATTAAGTTACTTAATTTGGGGCTGCTACATTACATCTAGCTAGTTAAAAAATTACATCTGTGACATTATTGGCTCGCACTGGAGTTAGATTAATTCTAATCCTGCTTTTGATATTTATAGCTCATGATTTCAATATGGACACTGAGTTATCATATTTTAGTCAAGTCAGACTGCTTTCATATTATGTGTTTTTGTACATAAAAAGTGCTGCTTGAAGCTCCTTTTGTGCTAATTTAAAAAAAAAAACAAAAAAAACCCAAATCAAACACACTGAAACCATAAAAACTCAGTGACTGCAGTCAAGCAATTTAGTCTTTTTTTTTGCCCACAATTTGGGTTAAACAAACGAACCCAGCATGCTGTGGTCAACATCCTAACCCTATCTTGCTGTATTAAAACAACACATGCTGGCTTAGTTCATACTGGACCCAGCGCTGAGTTTCCAAATTTACCCAAATTGGGTTATTTTTAACCCAACGATTTTTAGAGTGTAGTTATGTTGTTTTACAGTTGCATTTCAACTTCAGCAGGTTTCTGGCTCCTGTATGCCCAACACTTCTCCATGTCTCCATTCACACTGTTCTGCTTGATGATCTCTGCAGCTTCCCGGCTAATTTCACTTAATGGTGGACTACTGGCATTTGTATTGTGGAGCACCACTCCTTCATATTTTGGCCGTCTTCTTACTCTACAACAAAGCAAATAGCACACTTCGAGCACATTCAAGGCCAGGGAAACACATGCAACGACAAGCATGAATATCATAAAGATGGTCTTCTCTGTGGGTCTGGACATGAAGCACTGTGTCATCAATGGGCAGGGGGCCTTGGTACAAAAGAATTCGGCTATCATTACAAAGCCATACAGGTAATACTGGCCAACAATGAAAGCAACTTCCAGGATGATTTTGAAAAACAGCTGAGTCAAGTAGCTACACAGCAACTTGCCCTTGATTTGGATTTTGCCATTTTCATTTGTGTATTTCGGTGCCAACAATGACTGGTTGGTCTTGCGCATCTCTCTAAGCTTGTTCTCCTGGTGGATGATGTGGATGGCATGACCTAGGTAGAGCAGAGTTGGAGTGGACACGAAGAGGATCTGCATGACCCAAAAGCGGACATGGGAGATGGGGAACTTCCAGTCGTAGCAGACATTCTCACAACCCGGTGTGAGGGTGTTGCAAATTAAATCAGATTGCTCGTCTCCCCACACATTCTCGACTCCTGCGCCCAGAACAAGGATCCTGAAGATGAAGAGGACGCTCATCCAGATCTTGCCAATGACAGTAGAGTGAGCCTGCACCTTGTCCAGTAACGTGGAGAGAAAACCCCAGTCTCCCATTGTGTTTGATGATCAGGTTTACTCTAGAAGATTAAAAGAGAAAGATTCATTATAATATCTGGTAGAAGAATGGTCTGGTATCACTGTTTATAAATGAACCAAGTATTATTTTATACCCACAACTTGTTGTGTGGTGTGTGTGTGTGCTTACTACTTACATGTGAATTGTCCACCAATATATCATACCAGCATTATACTGTATTGTAATGAAATCAAACTGAACTGTTTTCCAAAAGCATCACAATCATGGTAGAGTGAGTATCACACTGAACACTCTCTATATCAGTTTATATAATATTTCCAACCGGGTCCTAAATTTAATCCAAGTTTACTGAACTGTTTTGAAAATGAATTCTTTTTTAGGGTTTTTAGGCTGTAATAATCAGACAATTTGGATTGATTTAAAATGGAATGATTGAAATTAATAAAGGCAGCATTATAAATTGATTAAATAAAATATCAAATCATTCTTAATTGTGTGTAACATTCATCCATCCATTTTCTGTACTGCTTACAGAAACTGCCTGACACAGAGCCATGGGGAACCCTGAGCCTATCCCATGGGACTCGGGGGACGAGGCGGGGGACACCCTGGACGAGGTGCCAACCCATCGCAGGGCACAATCCACAATCAAGATATGTCTTTGGACTGGGGGAGGAAACCAGGGTACCCGGAGGAAACCCCTGAAGCATGGGTAGAACATGCAAGCTCTGTGCACACAAGGCAGAGGCAAGAATTGAACCCCCAACCCTCGAGGTGTGAGGCAAACATGCTAACCACTAAGCCACCATGCCCCATGTGTTTAACATATTTCGCAAATTTCTCAGACTGGACTGCATTTGTTCGGTCTGTGCAGATTTAGATATAGTATGTCCAAAATGAAAAATGTGATCATCAAGCTAGGAAAACCTAAACACAGCACAATAAAATTCATGTTAATTAGTATTTCATGTAGGCTTGATTCTTGACCTCATGAGTTCCACAAATGTGTCAGATTTTAGATAGTACTGTACAGTAGGTAGCTACTGTATTTTTCATGCTTGCCTCTAAAGGTCAGCCTTGTCTCATTATTGATAGACCTATTGCCCTCCCACATATCCCTCACTCATATATCCCTCATTTATATATGTATTTCCCCATGGCTAGGAATGGCCGCAGTGTAGTTTTTATCTGCAGTGACTGATGTTAACTGGGGAAGGTTAGGGATCCTTCACTACGGATCCTTCGGCTAACTTTAACCCTTTAATGTTCTCACTGAGGGGAATCAAACAGTGGAAATAATATTTCTTAGTTCTAATGGCAATAATAATTCTAGTAATGTTTGTAGCTGTATGATGCAGTAATAAATATTGCTGTAATAGAAGTCATTTTTTTCCTTCCTGAAACTTTCTTGTCAAGAAAGTGCAAAATGAGGAACGGACAATGAAAGAAAAGGGATTTCTCTACTGCCAGCTAAGCCATTTCACAGACTAGCTTGTCCTCTTTTTATGTGCATTTCTTTTGTCTTAATTGTATAATAATTTATGGATTTGCCTTGGCTTTTTTTTTTCATAAGTAATATTTCTTTACTTATTGTCATTCATATGAAATGACAGGATTACACTTTTTTTTAAATTAAATTCTTGTGTGCAATTGAAATAAATAAGTGATTTAAACTTGAGCATAATCTGTATTTAAAATTGCGCTAACACAGGCCTGCACATTAGTGTGTCTTATTATATGTAAGTTTACACAAACAAATGTTTTTCCAAACTAACTGGATTTTTGTGTAAATGCTCCTACAAATATTGTAAAATATTCAAATTTACCACACCTTTTTTTTTTTTTTTTTTTAAATAATGAGACTAAATGTTGAGATGGCTCAAAAAAGATGCTAAATCAAATGCTTTAGCAGACCAGTTAAGGTGAAATGTGTTAGGTGCACTGTGGGTTAAAGTGAAAGGTGTTAGGTGCACTGTGGGTTAAAGTGAAGGCTACACTCTGGAAGCTCCCATGTAATGCATAGTTAGCATATATTGTTCCACTGCCTTAATCCAAAGAATACAGCATGCACACACTTGTGCAGTTGGTATCTGCATTTCGAATAAAGTTTTATGTAGAAGTATTAAGTTTTGTACATCCAGTCTTCTTCAGCTAGTGATGTTATGAATCTTATGTACATACTGCAGGCCTTTGGAGTAAGAGCCTCAGCCATACTGCTCTAAGACCTGTCACTAGTGTATTCTTAGGGTTTGTCAATTATGTTGTGAATTGCAGTAACTAAAAAGTCCCTTTCCACCCATTAGGGTCCCCTATGGCATATGGAGATTTTCCCCCAATAGTTATGAACCCCTGTCCTAAAGTACCTCTGTCCGGCACTTTCATAACTCATAACTCATAATAAAACACTCAGGACAAACTCAGAACCCAATTATTAGATGATTAGTTGCATAAGGTGTGTTAAGGTGGTTACTCCAGGAGCATGGTAGAGAATCCCGGCTTTACCGCCTGCTGGTGGGCCAGTAACTAGAGCCTCTTCGCCAGGCAGTCAGGCTGCTCACCACCCTACAGTGCAATATATTATTGTTTTCTACATTGCTCTTGTCACACTATATAAACTTTATGCAGTCACAAATCATGTTATGAAGGACACTGCAGGAATTTACGTAAAAGCTCAAAGAAGATTGCACATTTCGGCAGTTTCTATTCCCCCTCTGTGGAAAATGTGCGTCATGCCACCTCCGTTTTAGAAGCTTAATAAAGACTAACTTTTACGTTCTTTACATAGAAAAGCAGATTCCTTTCCATACAATTTATGTTACCTTATTGAATTTGACACAGCCATAATTAGCTTAAATAATGAGATTTTTGCACAGATGTGTAGTATAATGATGTTTGCACATTATCTATCATATTTACATTCCTGATTTCACATTTCACATTAATTGGTATGTTTTTTGTACCACCTCAAAGCAAAAATATTGGCACTGGAATCTAAATCATGGAGGATTTTGTTTAAATGAGCAGGGTTTGGCAAATGATGTATAATGCTAATAATTTGGGTACAACAAAGATAACAACCAACAACAACAACAACAACAACAATAATAATAATAATCAATCCTGAATAGGAGTTTTAATAAATCTAAATCTGCATACTCAATTTATTCTCTTCAGAAATTGTTAATTCACTCAAATTAATAAAAAAAAATAGTTGAGTATATATGTTTAATTAAAGAGTAAAGGTCTATTAACCCCCAAGAGATATCGATGTTATTATCCTTGTAATTATTATGTAATTATGTAATATGTCATTATTAAACTTAGCTTCTATAGATAATTATTAGGATTTGTAAAACTAAGCACATTAAACTATGCTGTAACATGAGTAAAATAAAACTCACCGGGAGCAGTGGGTCAGGTCAGAAATCGTAAAATGTAAAATCCTGTATCGTCGGATGAATAGGATGAAGAGTCAGTATGTCGTAAAAATTATGGGCTCGAGATTATAGATTCTCAGAGTGTGTTTTTAGAGTGTGTGTACTCTGAGTGTGTGTTCTTCGAAGTGGGTGTTCCTGATTTAGCTAAACAGTCAAGCCCATTTTCATTCCTCTTACATGTTCAATCATTGATGTCTAATAACCAACACTTCTCCTAAACATCAGTGACCGTGGTCAGCTTGACATGGTCACATGTTTTGATTCATTTCTCAGCCAGCTTTTAATAATTTCTTACAACATATCTAAAATTACAAAATAAAGATCCACATCAAATCATCACATTTACTGGTATCATCGCATACGATTATTAGCACTAGATGGCAGCATGGATTAGACTGCGATGGAAAATGAGACACACTAAAGACAGCAGTCATCAAATTTCACTTCCATAAAGACATTTTGGGGTTGCACAATACAGTCTTCTGTGTACTGTTTCTATGGTATACAATTTTATCGTTTAGCATATGTATTTTGTCTTATTATCCATTCATTCATCAGGGTTGCAGTGGATCTAGAGTCTCAGATCAACTGACTGCAAGCAAGAATGTGTCCTGGATAGGATACTAATGGTTCACATACACATGGCATGTGAAAGGGCAGATAGCACTTTCCTCCCACTGTGTTATGCTGAAAATGGTGGCATTTGTGGATCATGTTCACATATGGCTTCTTCTTTGCATGATAGAGCTTTAACCTGCATTTGTGGATGGCATGGCGAACTGTCTTCACAGACAATGAGTTCTGGAGGTGTTTCTGAGCCCATGCAGTGATTTCCATTATAGAATCATGCCTGTTTTTAATTAAGTGCCGCCTGAGGGCCCGAAGATCATGGGCATGCATTATTGATTTTCGCCCTTGTCCCTTGCGCACAGAGATTTCTCCAGATTCTCGGAATCTTTTGATTATATTATGTATGGTAGATGATGAGATATTCAAAGTCTTCACAATTTTACGTTGAGGAACATTATTCTGAAATTTTTCCACAATTTGTAGATGCAGTTTTTCGCAGATTGGTGAACCTTTGCCCATCTTTACTTCTGAGAGACTCTGCCTCTCTAATCTACTCTTTTTATACCCAGTCATGTTACTGACCTGTTGCCAATTAACCTAATTAGTTGTAAAATGTTCCTCCCAACTTTTTTTTTGAGACGTGTTGTGGCCATCAAATTCAAAATTATCTTATTGTTTTCTTAAAATGGTACATTTCCACAGTTTAAACATTTGATATGTTTTCTATGTTCTATTGTGAATAAAATATGGGTTTATGAGAATTGCAAATCATTGCATTCAGTTTTTATTTACATTTTACACAGCTTCCCAACTTTTTTGGAATTGGGGTTGAAATTTGCATGCCTATGTCAAAAATCTGGGCTTTATTTTTGACACAGAATTAAAGTTTGACAGGCAAATAAACTCAGTTGTGAAGAATAGTTTCTTTCAACTGCAAAATATCGCTACACTTAAATCTGTCTTATCATTTCCTGACATGGAGAAAGTAATTCATGCTTTTATTACATCACACCTTGACTATTTTAATGCCTTGTATCTGGGTGTAAGTCAGTCTTCGTTGTTAAGCCTGCAAAGGATGAAGAATGCTGCAGCAAGGTTGTTGACTAATACAAGGTAGAGGGATCATATATCCCCTACTCTGGCCTCTCTGCACTGGATACCAATTCAATTTAAAAGAAAGTATAAGGTGTTGCTCTATGGTTTTAAAGCTCTACATGGACTGGCACCAGATTCTATTTCTGAACTTATTGTTTTCCACCGCTCTCAGAGATCTCTCAGATCTAACAACCAGCTTCTTCATATTCCTCTGTCATGCTTAAAGAGTAAAGGAGATTGTGCATTCTCTGTTGCTGCCCCAAAGTTGTGGAATGGAGTACCAATATTTATTAGATCCTCGACCTCTGTGAACATGTTTAAAACCCGTGAAGTAGGCTATTTGTGGTGTTTTAGGAACCTCCACCATGCTTCACTGTTGCCTGCAGACACTCATTCATCTCCACCATCTCCAGCCCTTCGGCAAACAAACTGCCTTCTGCTATAGCCAAATATGTCAAATTTTGACTCCTTAGTCCAGAGCACTTGCTGCCATTTTTCTGCACCCCAGTTCCTGTGTTTTCATGCATAGTTGAGTCACTTGGCCTTGTTTCCATGTCGGAGGTATGGCTTTTTGGCCCGAAGTCTTCCATGAAGGCCACTTCTGACCAGACTTCTCCGGACAGTAGATGGGTATACCAGGATCCCACTGATTTCTGCCAGGTCTGAGCTGATGGCACCGCTGGACATCTTCCGATTGCGAAAGGAAGTAAGCCTGATGTGTCTTTCATCTGCTGCAGTAAGTTTCCTTGGCCAACCACTGCATCTACAGTCCTCAACGTTGCCCGTTTCTTTGTGCTTCTTCAAAAGAGCTTGGGCAGTACATCTGAAACCCTTGTCTGCCTTGAAATTTCTGCCTGGGAAAGACCTTGCTGATGCAGTATAACTACCTTCTGTCTTGTTGCTGTGCTCAATCTTGCCATGGTGTATGACTTTTGACAGTAAACTGTCTTCAGCAACCTCACCTTGTTAGCTGAGTTTGGCTGTTCCTCACCCAGTTTTATTCCTCCTACACAGCTGTTTCTGTTACAGTTAATGATTGTGTTTCAACCTACATATTGAATTGATGATCATTAGCACCTGTTTGGTATAATTGTTTAATCGCACACCTGACTATATGCCTACAAAATCCCTGACTTTGTGTAAGTGTACCTAGAAGAATTGATGCTGTTTTGAAGGCAAAGGGTGGTCACACCAAATATTGATTTGATGTAGATTTGTCTTCTGTTCACTCACTTTGCATTTTGCATTTTAATAAACTCTTAACATGTCTATTTTTGAAAGCATTCTTACTTTACAGCATTTTTCACAACTGTCTAAAACCTTTGCACAGTACTGTATATATAAAATTGTAACAAATAAAAATAAACAATAAAATGAATAAGTAATAAACATAAAATAATAATAATGATTTGGTTGAAAAACATGGAATTGTAGCTTAAAAATAAACAACATTAAAATTATATATTAAAAATGTAAAAGTATATTTAAATAATGTTTAGTACAAGTTATAATTGATTAATTAATTAATTAATTAATTAATTAATCAATTGAGATTTTAATCTTAAATATTTTTATTAATTAATTGTAAAATAATGCAACAAATGTAAAATTTTTAATTATTAGTTTAGAGTAACTAAAACATTAATGGCATGGAGCTGTGAGACTTTTATATTAATTTGTGTGTTTTTCATGTTTTCATTTCACTTTGTCCATATTTTTAGACCAAGTATTCTCTAAAGCAATTCCCTTGTTTACACATGAAATCAAATATATATATATATATATATATATATATATATATATAGATATAAAACTGTTGAGCTTCAAACAATTGTATATCTTGTCCAGGGATTTTTTTATTGAATGGCCAGACAACAAATAATAAAAAAAATTTCTCAAAACATTAGAAATTCACAGAAGTCTCCCTTAGTTTGAAATACATTTTGCCCTTTGGCTGAACTGGAGTTTATCTGTATGATTAAAAGAGGCCTTTAAGGTCAATCTACGGTTCACACCTCACTCCTACACTGTTTGTTCTTTTCCTGATAACCACAAGACGTGGCTGCTCGATTTACTGACACTTAAAGAGCTATGATTATACAGCATGTATTAATTCTCCCGACATTTAACACATTTTAAAAGAATAGGGAAGCACTTTCATCCACATTTCACAACATTTCTTGCTTTGACTGGTTCGTCATTTGGACGTGGTGTATGTGCGATAGCGGTTGTGTTGCCTGAAAAGTCAGTCATCTGGTGTGTGCGTGCGTGTTTGTGTGTGTGTGTGTGTGTGTGTGTGTGTGTGCGCTATCTGGTTACGATTATATTAAGTATATGGCATATAGTATTCTCATGAGTTCATAATTTTTTTTCCTGTGATTTTGTGTTGTGGTGCTGATTGTCCCAGAGGCTTACTTTTACACCTGTGATGCCAAATAAACATCAGCACCATAGGCAAGGGCATGTGACATACACCAGACAATAAAAAACAAGTTCATGTGTTCCCAAAGAACAGCCACACCCAAACACTCAATACTCAAGGATATGATTATGCCAACCCTTCTAAACTGGCATCGGTAACATGTGCAGGATGCAAGTGGGTAAGATCAGCATTTTATTTATTGAGGGTAATCCATGAATCATTGTCAAAATCCATGGCATGGATCAAAGAACAAGCAGGCAGAAACAGACAAGAATAATCCATACTCATAACCAGGAAACAACACTTGAACTTCAAGCAGCAAAATGCATAATAAGACTTTGCACTGAATTAATGAAACCTAAGGATTTAAATAGGAAACTTAATCAAGGGAGGAATTGAAAACAGGTGATAACAATCATGACACAATAGGAAGATAAACCAGTGGCAAGACAGGGCTTGAGACAAGACATGAATACACAAAACAAAATACACATGGGTTTATAAACAAAACAAAACACTCTGGCTTGTCCTGGGACCCATGATGTGAGCTCTGAGAGGGAGAATTAAGGAAAATGCCACATATTCTAAGACTAAATTGATTTAAATTCCCTGACAAAGTGCATTTTTTTTCTGCTTTTTCAAGAATGAGAAAAAAAGAGGTTGGTGAGACAGTGACTGTTATAGCTGTTATATCATACACCTTGGATGGGACACCAGTCCATGCACATACTCATTCACACCTAGGAGCAATTTATATTAGTTGGTCTACATATTGGCGTGTTTTTGGGAGATGGAAGGAGACTGGAGAAACCAGAGGAACCCAGAGTCATTTGTACCAAAGGCATTTTGGGAAACAATTAATGATAGGGTCAATAATGCACTTCATTCAAGTTCATTAAACTCCCCGGCTGTTTTTCACACACGCTTTCTCAATCACTGCTGTTATAGATTTGTAAGAGAAGCAGGCTATTTTTCTTATGACCATTGGTGATGCTGTTGCTCTTGCTTCAAGAATTTCCAAAATGATCTCCTTTAAGGCATTTGTTAACAGCAAATAATTTGATTTGGATGCCATAAATGAAATCTTATACTGATGTCCTTTTATGTTTGAATGACCTGGGGTGCGAGCCCTACATCGATACGTTTTATTTGTGAGTGAAAACTGTGTAAAAGCGCGTGTGTGTGTGTGTGTGTGTGTGTGTGTGTGTGTGTGTGTATAGTCATTATTTTATATCGAGGTGAGGATCTAATGTCTCCACAAGTATAGGAAAATCTGACATTTGGCTGGACCCCATGAGAAAAAATATAAAATAAAAAAGAAAAATTTAAAAAAGAAAGGAAGACAAAGAAAGAAAGAAAAACAAACAAACAAACGAAAACAAAAACTTAAATAAGATGTTTTTCTTCTGGTTGCTGAGGTTAAGGTTGCGGTAAATTTAGTCACAGCATAGCATTAATTAGTCGCATTTATAACAATATAAATGGAAGGTCCTAATAAGGATAGTGGGAGACGTGTGTGTGTGCATGCGTGCGTGCGTGTGTGTGTGTGTGTGTGTGTGTGCATTGTGAAATAGTGATTCTCTTAGGCGTGATGGTTGTGGGTGGACACTTACTCGGATGACACTCTGATCAAAAGGAAATTTGATGTCAGATTATCTTCATACTTGAGATTTGGATTTGGTGTGTGCTGTCAAAACATAACTTTGGAGACTTCAGGTAAGAGCGAAAAGAATAAAAATGTTTTGGAATTTCTGTAATAGTGACAGCTAAATTATGTCCACTCTTATATATTAAAACAACAACAACAAATATCTAAATATTTGTTATATATAACAAATATCTAAAACAACAACAACAACAACTAACATTGTACTAAATGCAATATACTTTCATTTTAATTCTGATTCTATAGATCACGCGTATCTTTACACATTATATATTATTTAGACATAGTTTGCTAATATATATACATGAAGTGTACCTACATTGAAGTATAAGAAAGACAATGTATATATACATATACATGTTTGCTCATTATGGATCTTAATCTACATCTGTATTTCTGTAAAGCTGCTTTGAAACAACGTCTACTGTTAAAAGTGCTACACAAATAAAGCTTATTTAACTTGAACTGAAAAATTGCTGATATATTTTTTTCCATTTCCCTTTTTAGTGCTTAACTCTTCCTTCCTCTGTCTTCAGCTGAGCATAAACCATGGGTGACTGGGGTTTTCTCTCCAAATTACTTGACAAAGTGCAATCGCACTCCACGAACATCGGTAAGGTGTGGCTGACGGTGCTTTTAATCTTCCGGATCATGGTGCTCGGCGCAGGAGTGGATAAAGTCTGGGGCGACGAGCAGTCCAACATGGTGTGCAACATTAACACACCCGGCTGCAAGAACGTGTGCTACGATCACAAGTTTCCGATCTCTCACAGTCGCTTCTGGGTTCTCCAGATCATCTTTGTGACCCTACCAACACTGGTCTACCTCGGCTATGCCCTGCATGTGATCCACAGAGAGGACAAACTGAGGCAGAAGTATGCTGAGAAGCGAGGAACCAAACTCCCCAAATACACAGACGACAACGGAAAGCTTCAGCACAAAGGGACCCTCCTGCGCATCTACGTTACTTGCATATTAATGACCATTTTGTTTGAAGCAGGCTTCATCGTGGGTCAGTACTACTTGTACGGCTTTGTGATGGAACCTAGGCTTATGTGTAACGAGGCACCGTGTCCTCATCCCATCGAGTGCTTCATGTCACGTCCAACCGAGAAGACCATCTTCATCATGTTCATGCTGGTAGTAGCGTGTGTCTCATTGGTACTGAATATAGCAGAGATTTTTTATCTGATCTGTCGGGCTTCCATGCGTAAACAGCATCGACATAAATATGTTACTAAAGAGACACACTGCTGAAATCAGATTAAAAGTATTCTATTATAATGCACTACTTGGAGAAGTAGGGGTGTGACACTACACCAAGACAATTATAATAATAATAACTCCTTGATAATGCAAAATGCCATGATCTATTGAAAACCATGATACTGCACTGCATAGTTATAGTACTCTAAATAAGTCATACTGTCACACCTTTAAGGAGAACAACATAACAAAATATGGTGCAACACTTGAAAAGATGAATACTTTTTATGTCTAAGACCCATTCGATTATTCTTAGTGATGGGAATTCTGATTCTTTTCAGTGAGTCAGATCATTTGTCTCAGCTCACCAATAACAATTAACTCTTTCGACTCTTTCCGAAACAGCTCATTTTCTAAACTAGGCAAACTTGAGTTGCGCTTTACAAAATATATTTAAATAGTAATAACCGATAGCCTTCCCTAATATACTTGACTACATATAGTATGTTTTCAACATGCAGCACTGAGAGTCATGCACACACATGTCGAACACGTGGCTTGGTACATACTAATCAACCAGCTCAGATTTTGAAAAGAAGTTTCCCCATAGAAGGTTTTTGATTGAATTACACGGCTTGAGTATTATCATTACCTACACCTACAAAAAGAAAAAAAGAGGCTCATACTGTATTAGTGGCTCTCAAAATTCACTTAAAAGAGTCAAAGAGCTGACTCGTGCGAAGGACACATCACTAATGTAGAGAGTAACCCTAACCCCTTTTGTCATAACATTCATTTGTATGTTCTATCCCATCCCTATTGATATTTTTAAAAATATATTGTACATCTTTTGAAAATCCTTTCTTAATATTACTTGATATTACTTTTTTTATTTTATTTTTATTTTTATGTACTGTTGCCACTTTTATGACAAATGTATTGATGAAGATCTGGGTAAAGTAATGCATTATACATACATATATGAGTCTTATGTATATGAGAATAATGCAATGCACTGTATTGTGATTTCTGTCAAAATCATCTGTCAAAATCATACTTTATTTGTTTTCATTTTATTTAAAATTCATTATAATTTACTTCAGTCCATCTGTCGATGAAAATACAAGTTGTTTTATTTTTTGTGTGTGTGTGTGTGTGTTTGTGTGCTTGCATGTGTGCTCAGATTATTATTTTGTGTGCTTGCTTATGTAGGCTATCAACATGAAAGCATATAAAAAATGAAGAATAGTAAATATGTAATAAAACAAGAACAGTGTCTTTTGTTAGCTATAATGTTCTTTTTCTGTGCTGAATTTTAATGTATCATTGACATTAGTGATGGCTTCTAACACTAGGAGTCGCCAGACAGTTAAAATTGATCAATGTACAAAAAAAAAAAAAAAAGATACGGTATATGAGGACTCCTGAAGTCCTGTAAATCACTTTAAGCATAAGAACACAACTTTAATTGTGTTATATTTGAGGAATGTAGGCAGACCTACTCTACTAAAATGCAGAAAAAAGTGCTGGAGCATGGGCTGGGGTCAGAGAACACATGCAGCCATTTCATGATCTAGGGTCTACCATATACACTACATTGCCAAGGGTTTGTGGACACCTGACTATCACACCCATAAAGTTATGGGGAAAAGAATGTACACCTTTTTCAATTCTATGTTTTTATTTATCAGATGACAACAAAAAGATACAACAGATTTCAATATGCAGTCTTTTTTCCCCAAAAAGTAAACCAACATTTTGAAACCAGGTTAATTTTTTTTTTTTTTTTTAAACAAAAAGTACATCCTATAATTCAGTAAGAACCATGTAGAACCAATGGAACCAATTTTAGCAACAGTAACTTGAAGTAAACATTTTCTGTAGGAGTTTATCAGTCTCACATCATTTTGGAGAACTTTTGGCCCACTCTACTTTACAACATCAATCAGTTTATTGATGTTTGAGGGCATTCGTTTATGCACAGCTCTCTTAAGATTCCACCACAGCATCTCAGTGGGGTTGAGGTCTTGACTTTGTCTTGGCCATTCCAACACCTTGATTTTTGTCTTCTTTAGCCATGCAGATGTCGATTTGCCAGTGTGCTTGGGATCATTGTCCTGTTGCATGACCCAATTTCAGCCCAGCTTAAGCTACTGGGCAGATTTTGTCAAGAATATTCTGATATAAAGTGGAGTTCATTGTTGTCTCCATGATGCAAGTTTCCCAGGTCCCGTGGTTGAAAAACAAGCCCAAATCATCACCCCTCTACCACCCATACTTGACAGCTGATATGAGGTGTTCGTGGATATACTGATGATTGATGAGCAGCAACAGTTGCTTCTCTGAGGTCATGGTTGATGTCATTTCTTCTTGGCATGATGTAGACACACACTTGTGTGCTCCAGAACACCAATCTGCTTTTATAGAGGTAGTCACACTTCTTGACAATTAACTAATGTGGCAGTGGTAGCTCAGTGGTTAAGATGTTGGACTACTGCTCAGAAGGTCGTGAGTTCAAACCCCAGCACTGCCAAGCTTCCACTGTGGGCCCTTGAGCAAGGCCCTTAACCCTCAACTGCTCAGTTGTCTAAATGACATAAAAAATGTAATTTGCTCTGGATAAGGGTGTCTGCCAAATGCTGTAATTAACATTGTTTTTTCTTTAGTAACACATACCTGCTAATTTCTCTCTTAATGACTTTGGAAGTAGGAAGGGTGTACTTTTCCCCACCTGGTTTCTGAATGTTGGTTTAATTTTGGGGGGGGGAATGACTACATACTGAAATCTCTTGTTTTTTGTTCTCACCTGAGGTTATTCATTTATTTATAGAAGTTGGTGCAGACCATCTCTGTGTGTTTCTTCCCCAAATTCTTGCCACAAAATCTGAAGCACTCAGTTGCATACAATGTCTTTGTATGGTGTAATATTAAGAATTCCCATGTACTGGACCTAAGGTGCCCAAACCTGTTCCAACATGACAATGACCCTGGTCACAAAGCAAGTTCTATAAAGACATGGTTTGCCAAGGTTTGTGTGGAAGAATTTGAAAAGAACATCATGGCAGATGCTCCACATAAACATGTGTAACTGTTGATATGAAATTTTTTTTAGTGAGGAAGCATTTATTTAGCATTTTTGGAAGGAGTCTGTGCTTGTTGTCAGCATTGTCAGAGCTTTGTAACAGTCAGAGGTAAAGCTTTATGTTTTCTGACATGGGAAAGCCTTCAGGATGGAGAGCTTAGCAGTTTCTCTGTAACCTGATAATCAACATTTTTTATCTTATTGACTTCAAAAAAGAGAAAAAACTGGTGACTGGTGAACTAACTTGTTTCACAGACAGTCCACAACATAAAAGGTAAGTATACATGAATAAATAGTTAACTGTGTCTTTGTGAGAGAAATGAAATACTTCCAGATGTGCCGTTATAGGAAAATAATCAAATCAAATCATCACACCATTACGTAATTAATGATTTTCCTAAAGCAGTATGACGCAAAGGTTTTATTACTTATACTGTATATGATAAAAACTGGATGTAGGATGTAGCCGATCATCTGCCTACTAAAATGATTGTGCCTCCAATGGAGGATGATGCGCGTCTAGCTTTGTAGCTTGTTAATGCACACGTCATCTGTCTGTCTGTCTGTCTGTTTGTCTCGCTCCAGTATGTACTCGCTAAGCAATATCTTGAGAAACTAAAGAAAACCTGTGCTCTGATGTTTTAACATTAATAATATGAGATGAGTTTCAGAGATCTGTCATATGTTTAGTTCCACATTCTTTACTGCAGACTTTCCTTTTTTTTTTTTTCCTTTTGTGGTTTGAGCTGGTATGCATTGCCTCATGATGAGCCAAATATGAAGTCACAGTTTGTTCCAAGGAAGTAGTCCCTTTTCTATACTTGTGGAAAATTTCTGATTTATTAAGCTATTTACAGCAACTGTTCTGACATTTTAGTGAACACATACATTTACAGCATTTTGGCAGACACCCTTTAACACATCTGAGCAGTTGTGGGTTAAGATCCTTGCTCAAGGGCCCAACAGTGGCTTTGAATTTGAACTCATGACCTTCCGATCAGTAGCCCAATGTCTTAACCACAGAGCTACCACTGCCACATACAGAATGATACCTACTTGAGAGTCACTGTCAGATTTAAATCATTAAAAATAGTTAAACTCCTGTCATAACCACAACCCAGTATTGCATCACCAGACGTTCACATTAACAGACATTATTAAAGAAATGATTAAAGGTTAAGCATTTCCGCAGACACCCTATTATAATATCTTTAGGCTGTCACACGCTTCAAATCTGCACAGCTATAGAGAAACCCTTCATCACATCAGCCTGATTCAGTTTTACGTACGCCATCACACTGTGAGTAAAAATGATATCTCATTGTGTAGGAACTTCAGCATCATTGGCTGCTCCACTCCACCCATCACAGACATGTACTGATCTAGAATGAGGAAGAAGTCAGGAAAAATCACACCTAGGCCACTCTAAATTCCAGCACTTCCACTAAAAAGGAATCCCTCTGGCCAAGATTCTTTCCCGATTTCTTCTTCTACATAACCCAGTGTGACATTATACCATGATACAATTAAGGAACAAAACACAATAGGGGTGCTGTTTTACTGTAAGTTGATTAATTTCCAACAATAGCACGTCCCAAGGTGTTTTTATTCCTCTCATACCACAGCAACACTAATATTTTTTTAATTATTGTAGAAAGAGATGTCACATCTTATCCGTTTATTGTTACATTTAATGTTGTGCAAAAAAAAAAAAGTTAGCTCTTGTTATCTCTTATGTTAAAGCAGCTATTCCTTCATCACCCTCACTTTTTTCTCTCTCTTGAGGTTGTCTGTCAAAGGTTTTGTTACAGGAGTACAGACATACACATACACATGTACATACACATACAGTATAATAGCTACGAAGTTATGATAAAATTATAAATATGGAACTAGTAATTTTCCAAAGACCCCTGTATCACTATTGTACAGAGGCTCTTATACTGTACAACATTTCTGAAGTCAACTAGTGCTTTAAATACAAGGACGCTTTCCTTACAAATAAAACATTTCCAAATCATATGTACGAGAAAATGTCTTTGTGTTCTGTATTTGTCCATGAAATGATTCAAAAGTCTGAAAACTAAAAAAAAAAATATATATATACAGTAAGAGAACATAAAATCAACCGATGGCTAGGCTAAATGAATTTTTAAATACATAGAGTTAACCTGTATAAGCCAGTGTTGACAAGAATGAAACTTTTTTCTTCTTGTTGTCTCATCAAGATTTGCATTTATGTCCATTTACAAGAATTTACTTTCCTTGAGAGCCTACGCTCAGTTTGTTACGTCTTCTGGACCTCTGGCAAATCAGGTAGAACATCTCAATAACATTCAGCAGCAAAGACACACAGGACACGACCAGCATGAAGATGATGAAGACAGTTTTCTCAGTGGGACGAGACATGAAGCACTCTACAGTGTAGGGACACGGGTATCGAGTGCATACGATTTTAGGGATCATCACAAAACCGTACAGATAGTACTGGCCTACTATAAATGCGGCCTCAAGCAAGATCTTAAAGATCACGCTGGTCATGTAACTAGCCAATAAGTCGCCTTTAATTTCCACTTTCCCCTTCTCGTTGGTGTATTTGGGCAGCTTGCCACCCTGACCGTTAGCTTGGTTCTGGAGATACTTCCTGAGTTTCTTTTCCTTGTGGAGGATGTGCATGACGTGACCGAGGTACATGAGCGTCGGAGTGGACACAAAGATGATCTGCATGGTCCAGAAGCGGATGTGGGAAATGGGGAATGCTTGATCATAGCACACATTGGTACAACCTGGCTGTTTGGTATTGCACACCATTTTACTCTGCTCGTCCCCCCACACTTTCTCCGCCCCAGCTCCGATGACCATGATCCTGAAGACGAAGAGCACGGTCATCCATACCTTCCCGATGACAGTGGAGTGCGACTGCACCTTATCCAGCAGCTTGGACAGAAATCCCCATTCACCCATTTTACCTCGAAACACTTATCTGGTGGAAGAAAATAAAAAATTTCACTGTAACACTGCGTTTGTGGTCAGGTCATGAGATGTAATTTAAATATTGTTAAAGAAAGATACCTAAGATGGCTTTGTGGATTAGATCTGAGAGCTGAATTCAAAAGGAGAAGAGTCCAAGGTCCAGATTCAACCTGGCAAAGTAGAGTATGGACAAACATTGTTGCTGAAATATGCTAAAAAATTACGGCAGTGTAAAAAATATACTTTAAATAGAACATAATCCTTTAAAAAATGTAAAAAAAATAAAAAATAAATAAAAATAAATTTAAAAAAAGCTATACATTTACGAAAAAAAAGTCTGCCAAACGTTATATGAAATAGTGCTAAGATATTTATGATATAAAGAAATAAAAATAAAATAAATATATATATATAAATAGACTGCAGCAATATATTTAAAGAAAAAAAAAATCTTATCACTTAGTAAAATTGTGTGACTAAAAAAAATATTAATTAAAATATATATGATTATTCTAATTAAATAATATGATTTTTTTCAAAGATTATGAGAGAAGCTACATATTGAACATAATCACATACAGGACAAAAAAAGCACTGTACCAATTTTACGAAGTAAGATGGTAAAGTAATCTTTCAAATGCTGACTATTTCATTACCATAATTTCTCCAAATTTGCTGGTAGTGTTATACAAGTACAACTATAATGTTTTTATTTAAGTAAATACCCATATGGGTTACATACAAGTAAAAACTCAATGTTTTAGGAAAGATAAAGCTATTTACTTACCTTGGAGTATGCCACAACTCAACTGGAGTGGTACACGAACGGAAAAACAAAAAAGGAAAAAAAAAAAAAAACACAACGGGCGTCTACACCTGACCTTTAATTCGTGTGCAGTTTCGCAATAGTATTGGACTCCTGTCACATTGCTCTTGAGCTCTACTGATGATAATTTACTCTTATGCTGGGGACTGGGAGAGTCATTTGGGGTGGTGAAGAATCAATCATTAAACCTAGGACGTGTTCTTCAGTGGGACGTTGTATTAGCAAATACTAGATTACAGAATGTTACTAAATGTTGATAACTTCCTGAAATTTTTCCAGTAAGCAACCACAAACATGTACATTAAGGTGTTGTTCATATAGGTTTATTTTTTCTCATTGTTTGTATAAACAAATTGTTGTAGTTAAAAGAAGAAGGAAAAACATAACTAATATAAGTGTTACTTTCTTAATGTTCCATTGCTAATGGAACCTCACTGGTTAGCATGTTTGCCTCGCACCTTCTGGGTTGGGGGTTCGATTCCAGCCTCCACCCTGTGCATGTTCTCGCCATGCTTCGGAGTACTCTGGTTTCCTGCCCTAGGCCAAAGATATGTGTTGTAGGCTGATTGGCATCTCTAAATTGTCCGTAGTGTGTGAATGGATGATGTGTGTGGCATCTCTAAATTGTCTGATATGTGTGTGAATGGATCCAGAAAAAGGATGGATGGAACCTTAATGTTAAGCATTACCGTGTCATTTGGTTAATGCAGTTGCTTTGTGTGCTGTTCTCAATACACATGGTATTTCAATAAGGTGGAAAAAATAGTTCTTTATTTAAACCCAGCATCATAAGACTGATCCTGTCATAAGCATGTCATTAAGAAAATGTCATATTTTAATTAATGCAAATTAGACAAAATGTAATATTAGTCAAAGAGAACCGAATAATCAGGTTCTGAATACTCAGTACTGTGAAATGAATGAGATAATGGACACAAATAAGTTTTAAAATATTTTAAAATAAATGCAAATATATAACAAAAACCTAGAGGGGTGCTGTATTTTCCAGTTCTAAGTGTTATTACATGTCATTTCTTGGTTAAAAAAGAGCAACCAATGTTAGCCTTTAAAGGTACTGTCTAATATTACCTCAAATAATAATTAGCTTTCTAGGTTTGGGTAACATTTACTTTAGTAATTGATGCTAATCAATTAGTAACTGGGCTAATCACTGAGTAACTGACTTTGTAAATTAAGTGAGATATGTTGGAATTTTACAAAGTCTTGTAGGTGTTACAGTAAAGTCAGAACATACTACAAATCACAGTGTATTAATCCTACTGTCAACAACAAAAAACAAACAACAAAATGCCCCAGTATACCACAATAAAATGTTTTCTGTGGAAAGCTACTTGCGATGCTGTCGTGTGCCTTTAAAATTATTGCCAGTAATTTTAGCAGGTTAGCTGAAACTATCGGTTTTAAAATTCAAAATTCAAATAAATCCATCCTCTTCCTTGCTGTCAAGGTGTCAAAACACATAAACACTAGCGCAAGAACTTTTTGAACTGACAAGCAAGTAGATATGCCTCCTTCTCCTGATTGGTTGGATGTCGGTGAACCATTAAAATAGTTTTTATGTCTTTTACAGAACACAAGGTACTACAGAGAGAGAGAGAGAGAGAGAGAGAGAGAGAGAGATAAACATGTGCGCAGATTGACACTGTTGGAATGTGAGGAAAACTTACAACATTTGTAAATATTATCTATTAAATATTCTAATGCATGAAATTTATAAAATGTTATAACATTATACACATTATTGTTACACACATTACACACACGTATGTACAGTATGTATGTGTATATATATATATATATATATATAGATATATATATATATATATATATATATATATATATATATATACACAGTACTGTGAAAAAGTTTTAGGCAGGTGTGAAAAAATGCTGTAAAGTAAGAATGCTTTCAAAAAATAGACATGTTAATAGTTTATATTTATCAATTAACAAAATGCAAAGTGAGTGAACAGAAGAAAAATCTAGAAAAATCAAATCAATATTTGGTATGAACACCTTTTGCCTTCAAAACAGCTAGGTACACTTGCACACAGTTTTTGAAGGAACTCGGCAGTAGGTTGGCACAAACATCTTGGATGAGTAACCACAGTTCTTCTGTCGATTTAGGCAGCCTCAGTTGCTTCTTTCTTTTCATGTAATCCCAGACAGACTCGATGATGTTGAGATCAGGGCTCTGTGGGGGCCATACCATCACTTCCAGGACTTTCCAGGACTTCTTAAAGACTTTCGCTGCATGTTTGGGGTCGTTGTCATGCTGCAGAATAAATTTGGGGCCAATCAGATGCCTCCATGATGGTTCTGCATGATGGACATCTGCCTGTACTTCTCAGCATTGAGGAGACCATTAATTCTGATCAAATCCCCAACTCCATTTGCAGAAATGCAGCCACAAACTTGCAAGGAACCTCCACCATGCTTCACTGTTGCCTGCAGACACTCATTCATGTACCTCTCTCCAGCCCTTCGGCAAACAAACTGCCTTCTGCTACAGCCAAATATGTAAAATTTTGACTCATCAGTCCAGAGCACCTGCTGCCATTTTTCTACACCCCAGTTCCTGTGTTTTCGTGCATAGTTTCCATGTTGGAGGTATGGTTTTTGGCCTCAAGTCTTCCATGAAGGCCACTTCTGACCAGACTTCTACAGTAGATGGGTGTACCACTGGTTTCTGCCAGGTCTGAGCTAATGGCACTGCAGGACATCTTCCGATTGCGAAGAGAAGTAAGCCTGATGTGTCTTTCATCTGCTGCAGTAAGTTTCCTTGGCCGACCACTGCGTCTACAGTCCTCAACGTCGCCCGTTTCTTTGTGCTTCTTCAAAAGAGCTTGTGCAGTACATCTGGAAACCCTTGTCTGTCTTGAAATTTCTGCCTGGGAGAGACCTTGCTGATGCAGTATAACTACCTTCTGTCTTGTTGCTGTGCTCAGTCTTGCCATGGTGTATGACTTTTGACAGTAAACTGTCTTCAGCAACCTCACCTTGTTAGCTGAGTTTGGCTGTTCCTCACCCAGTTTTATTCCTCCTACACAGCTGTTTCTGTTTCAGTTAATGATTGTGTTTCAACCTAAATATTGAATTGATGATTATTAGCACCTGTTTGGTATAATTGTTTAATCAAATCCCTGACTTTGTGCAAGTGTACCTAGAAGAATTGATGCTGTTTTTGAAGGCAAAGGGTGGTCACACCAAATATTGATTTGATGTAGATTTTTCTTCTGTTCACTCACTTTGCATTTTGTTAATTGATAAATATAAACTATTAACATGTCTATTATTGAAAACATTCTTACTTTACAGCATTTTTTCACACCTGCCTAAAACCTTTACACAGTACTGTATATATAATGTGTGTGTATGAGATGCGTTTAACAATTATGGTTCTGAATTGTTGCTATATTTGTTTTATACCAGTGAGTAGAAAGAAGGTGTGTGCCACTATGATACTGCAGGGGGACATTCAGTCAAGTGCTGTTTAATAGATAACAGACATAAAGGATAACATTCAGGTTTCGCAAGAGCTTCTTTTCCTACCATTTTCCAACATGATATTAATGCGAAATCCAGTGTAGAAGTAGTGGAGACCTCGCTGCAAATGTTGGGCTCTATGTTCCAGAATGCATTGCAGTTATACAAGTTATGAGTTATGAGATATGAGATGGCATTATTAGCACGAAAGTTGAAGCTTTGGAAATTCATCTGTTTAAGCAGATTGTACAGATGAGGAGAGCTGAACAGACTACAGGACTAAAGCACTGCCGCATCACTCTTTTTAGGAATAAAAAAAGTGAGTGCTAAACACCACTGCACCACTTTCAACAGGTAGTCCAATGACATTGTAGGAAACTTTTGACCAAAGTGGCAATAGAGTCACATGATAAATATTGAACACTACTAAAGATCATGTTAATTATAAGGATTAATATGCAAGTCATTCAGGTTGGATTTTTCCATTAAGAACCTCACCTTTGGGAAACTTACAGTATTTCTGAGTACTATGTGACATTAGGTTTATATCTTAAATGTTTACAGCTTAAAATATTGTGTGCGCTATTCAATTTGGTATATATTCAAATATATCTAACAACCTAAAAATCTGTGAATTGTGTACAATATCAGAGACCATTGTGAAGTTCAGTATATTATAAATTAATATTTATATATGTTAATATATGCTGATGTTGCCATAAATTCATAAAGGTATTCATGGAGATGTTTAAAAATATTAAATTGGAATGTTTTATTGTAGATAAAATAGAAAAAATTCATACATTATTATGAAGCAAAAGCATTCATATAGAATAATACTTAAATACTGAAACATCAGGATGTACTTTGTTTTACAAGGACCAAAACAATAATAATATTTCACACAGAAAGCATCATTTGTACATTTTCAGTGAAAACTCTTGAACTCTTGAAAACTCTATTTTCTAATAATATGTAGCCACAATCAGATTCATGCAGAATAGTGTATTGCTCAAATGACAAAAAAAAAAAAATGTTCAGAGAAGAAAGTTTTTGCATTGATGTACTAAGTCTAATGATCCTCTAAGAGCTTTTTGTCCTCTTTGGCAGCACTCATGCTCCTGGTGTGACTCTCAAACTCCATGTTCATCTTGTTTTGCTGTAGAGGATCTTCAGCTCCCAGTTTAGGCTGCCAGGATGAAGTCAAACTGGCAGGATTTTCAGCAGAAGTGGTGTTCCTCATGCGTCTCTTCCCAGAGCGACATCTCAGTCTGCTGTACAGCAGGTAAAAGACCTCGATCACATTGAGCAGCAGGGACACACACGCGACCACCAGCATGAAAATGATGAAGATGGTCTTTTCTGTTGGACGTGACATGAAGCACTCGACAGTGTGGGGACACGGACTTTTAGAGCAAGCAAACTCTGGGCTCATGATGAAGCCGTACAGGTAGTACTGTCCGACGATGAAAGCAAGCTCTAAGATGATCTTGAAGAAGAGCTGGGTAAGGTAGCTGCCCAACAGGTTACCCTTGATCTTCACATGACCCTGATCATCTGTGTATTTGGGTGCTTTTTGCGTTGTGCTGTCATTCTGTTGCTTTATTCTTTCTCTCAGTTTATTCTCCTGGTGGATCACATGGATGGCATGGCCCAGGTACAGTAACGTCGGCGTGGACACGAAGATGATCTGCATGACCCAGAAGCGAATGTGAGAGATGGGGAACTTCCAGTCGTAGCAGACATTCTCACAACCAGGTTGTAATGTATTGCACACAAGACTGGACTGCTCATCTCCCCATACACTCTCAGCTCCTGCACCCAGTACCAGGATCCTGAATATAAACAGGACGCTCATCCAGATCTTACCGATGACTGTAGAATGGGACTGCACCTTGTCCAGTAACACGGATAGAAAGCCCCAGTCTCCCATTTCCTTTAGTAACCAGACTTTCCTACATAGCAGGAGATGGAAAGAAGAAGAATCTTTAGTTTAGTTTAGAAATCAATCTTTACACACCTGCCCACAATAATCAACCTGTATCAGCTTGGGATTTTAGTATTAACTAAAAATAATCAGTCTCTACTCTTTACATCAACATTGATAGATACTAAAAAAAAAAAAAAAACTTAAAAAATAAGATAGCACTTTCTATGATGGTCATATATATATATATATATGAAAAGGACATTACAGTTTACAGCAAAGTTTACAATGCATTTATAAATTGTTAACAGGATGCATTATAAGCAATGATTATAACACGTTATATAGCAAATACCAAAGAAATAACAAAAAACTGAAATTATAAACATTTCATTTCTGAGTGTATACATTACATGAATGTATTAATCATTTATCATAGATATAATCTTCATAGAAAGTGTTAAGAATAGATTAATCCAGATTTAAATCCAGAAATTCAGAATAATTATCATAAAATAAAATTTAAATAAATATCAGAAATATTATTATTTTATTATTCTCTAATTTCTTTTATTATTTGGCAGTACGTACTGGAGATAATGATCTGATTATACTTTTTAATCAACAGACATCGCAAATGGTTATTTAGACAAAACTGTTAATAATTTAAATTAATAATTCATTAGATTTTCAGATATCAAAAGACTGATGTGTTTAATAAATAAATATATGAATAAGCAAATCCAAGCAGAATAAGTTTACTTCAACCCGTGATGTGAAATGTGTAGGAATATATTACTCCTATATGATTTCTATTATTTTAAATGTACAATAAATGCAGTGTATATAGTATACATTACACAAAACATTAAATATACATTACAGCACAGATGTAGCTTATACATAACACAAAAATCAATTAGAATTTCTTATTATAGATTTATATTTCTGTCACTTAGATATATGGGCCACATTTTGAGCAGTAGATGTTTAATATGTCTATAATATTATGTTTCTCACTCACCTTCACAGACGATACTAGCAGATAAAAATTCCACAGCCCAAATAATAGCTCACCGTGGTTGGACCTTGAGTTTTTGTCTTCTAGTGGTTGTTAATAGTTGTGTAATTTTTTTTTTAAAAAATCTGTCGGTCACGTAGACTGGAGATCAGCAAATGCCCCACTCATCGTTAGAATAGTGTATTAATCATTGACAGGTCGTGGACCATGCTCTTTACTCTGATCTCCACTCCTTCTCAACACCATACAATTTGAAAAGAACAAAAAAGAAAACTTCCTGTTATCCTTTTGTACAATTTGAAATTTATTCCAAGTTTCACATGTATAAAACATTTCAGAATTAAATCATGTAGAAATCAAAGCTGATCCCCATCTTCATAAAACTTCATATTGCAGAAATTAACGTATTGTAATTTAAGTAAGGAGGAAACCACTTGTGGGCATGCAGTTATAGGAAAATAATCAATGATGGGATGGTGTGCTGTGTGAAACTGAGTTGCTCTTAACACCCTGAAGTTGTCTATTTTCTAATAACAGCACCTCCTGAAGTGTTTTATCCACTTATACCACAGGAATTTGTCAAAAACTGCAATGTTTTCTTTATTAAAGAACAATGTCATACTTTTTACCCATTTATAGTTACAGTTTAAGTCCCCATGAAATCAAAATGGAAGTTTTGTGGCTTTTAGTATGAATATTGTAGCCTTAAGTTGATCTATAAGCTAGTGTGCTCCAAAACAATGACCAAATTCGCATTTAGAAGATATATGCATTCAAAAGTTACAGTCTCTCTACCACCAATACGGATCAACAATTTTGATGACATCATTCTGCACTTCAGCTTCTCACCAGATTTTCTGTCCAATCAAGTGCTCTCTAGAATCTGAAGTGTCCCGCCCCAACATTATAAAAATCCATGGTACTAACTGTCAAGTACGGCTTAGCCCGGGCTGTGAGGTAAGCTAAACGCTAATGGCTATTTAAAAGGGGAATGTCCCACCCTAAAAATGTCTGGCCCTGACTTCCTGTTTCGTGGAAATTACGTCAGCACATCGAATAATGCTGCGCATTTCGAGGCATTTCACTAGGACTTTAATGCCTTGAAACATCCATGAGACAAGTTATTTCCTGTTATTTACTTGTTTTAGCAGCTATAAACATCTGTTCTCACACCAGCCTCTCATTTTCTCTCTCTTTTTTGGAGTAAAAACACTCCTTCCATAAATGTCAAATAAACGTCTCCTAACAGAAAGCTTCCGCAAAGATTACACTTTTTTGTTTAATAAGAACAAATTGTTGTTTTTTTAAAGATCCGTTTATTATTAGGCTCAGATTATGTGGTGCGTCCTTCATACAAGTTCTGGTGAATGTGTTGTTACTTTAGAAACAATAATATATTAGAACGAGTGCATTAATGCAAAAATGTGATTTGAATTACAGCAGCACTACTGTCAGATCTGCTGCTGCTGTTATATATATATGTTTTATATATATATATATACAGGTGCATCTCAATAAATTAGAATGTCGTGAAAAAGTTAATTTATTTCAGTAATTCAACTCAAATTGTGAAACTCGTGTATTAAATAAGTTCAATGCACACAGACTGAAGTAGTTTAAGTCTTTGGTTCTTTTAATTGTGATGATTTTGGCTCACATTTGCACAAAAACCCACCAATTCACTATCTCAACAAATTAGAATATGGTGACATGCCAATCAGCTAATCAACTCAAAACACCTGCAAAGGTTTCCTGAGCCTTCAAAATGGTCTCTCAGTTTGGTTCACTAGGTAAGACACAAACATTCACTGTCAAAGAAGCTGGCTGTTCACAGAGTGCTGTATCCAAGCATGTTAACAGAAAGTTGAGTGGAAGGAAAAAGTGTGGAAGAAAAAGATGCACAACCAACCGAGAGAACCGCAGCCTTATGAGGATTGTCAAGCAAAATCGATTCAAGAATTTGAGTGAACTTCACAAGGAATGGACTGAGGCTGGGGTCAAGGCATCAAGAGCCACCACACACATACGTGTCAAGGAATTTGGCTACAGTTGTCGTATTCCTCTTGTTAAGCCACTCCTGAACCAAAGACAACGTCAGAGGCATCTTACCTGGGTTAACAAGAAGAAGTACTGGACTGTTGCTCAGTGGTCCAAAGTCCTCTTTTCAGATGAGAGCAAGTTTTGTATTTCATTTGGAAACCAAGGTCCTAGAGTCTGGAGGAAGGGTGGAGAAGCTCATAGCCCAAGTTGCTTGAAGTCCAGTGTTAAGTTGCCACAGTCTGTGATGATTTGGGGTGCAATGTCATCTGCTGGTGTTGGTCTATTGTGTTTTTTGAAAACCGAAGTCACTGCACCCGTTTACCAAGAAATTTTGGAGCACTTCATGCTTCCTTCTGCTGACCAGCTTTCTGAAGATGCTGATTTCATTTTCCAGCAGGATTTGGCGCCTGCCCACACTGCTAAAAGCACCAAAAGTTGGTTAAATGACCATGGTGTTGGTGTGCTTGATTGGCCAGCAAACTCACCAGACCTGAACCCCATAGAGAATCTATGGGGTATTGTCAAGAGGAAAATGAGAAACAAGAGACCAAAAAATGCAGATGAGCTGAAGGCCACTGTCAAAGAAACCTGGGCTTCCATACCACCTCAGCAGTGCCACAAACTGATCACCTCCATGCCACGCTGAATTGAGGCAGTAATTAAAGCAGAAGGAGCCCCTACCAAGTATTGAGTACATGTACAGTAAATGAACATACTTTCCAGAAGGCCAACAATTCACTAAAAATGTTTTTTTTATTGGTCTTATGAAGTATTCTAATTTGTTGAGATAGTGAATTGGTGGGTTTTTGTTAAACGTGAGCCAAAATCATCACAATTAAAAGAACCAAAGACTTAAACTACTTCAGTCTGTGTGCATTGAATTTATTTAATACACGAGTTTCACAATTTGAGTTGAATTACTGAAATAAATGAACTTTTTGACGACATTCTAATTTATTGAGATGCACCTGTATATATATATATATATATATATATATATATATATATATATATATATATATATATATATATATATATATATATATATACAAACATCAACATCTTCTGAGAGTTCAACAGTGCCATGGAATAATATGCAAATACATTATATGACCAAAAGTATGTGGACACCTGACCATCACAACCAAATGTGGGTCTTCTTCACACTGTTGCCTTTGCATTCTGTAGCATTACAATTTCCCTTCACTGGAACCAAGAGGCCCAAACCTGTTCCAGCATGACAATGCCCTTTTGCACAAAGCGAGCTCCATGAAGACATGGTTTGCCAAGGTTGGAGTGGAAGAACTCAAGTGGGTTCTACAGAGCCCTGATTTTAACCCCACTGAACACCTTTGGGTTGAATTGAAACAGTGACTGTGCTACAGGCCTTCTCACCCGACATCAGTGCGCGACCTCACTAATGGTCTTGTGAATGGATGGGGCACAAACTCCCACAGCCACACATCCAAAATATAGTGGAAAGCCTCCCCGGAAGAGTGGAGGTTATTATAACAGCAAATGGGGGAACCAGCTCCATGTTAATGCCCATGGTTTTTTAATTGGGATGTTCAACAAGCACATAGGGCTGTGACAGACAGGTTTCCACATACTTTTGGCCATATAGTGTACTGTGCAACATGGAAGAAACAGCTGCTCAGTCTCACTGATATTTGTATCAACTGGCCTTGAGAAAGGGTCTGTTTACAAAGCTCAGATATGAACCTCTTCCACGTCATTGGTGTTTTGGTCTTCCAAAATTGCACGCTTGCCAACTTCATTGGCAACTTCCTTGTTCTGAAGGTGTAGCTCACGTTTCATCCAGTTCTGTACCATGTGGTCTTTGTTTTCAAAAGTCTTCTTGGTCAAAACCGGGGTCACAGAGGTTACATTGTAGTCGCGCTTACGGTTCAGGCACTCATTGACCTTCTTGACACACAGGTAGAAGAGCTCAATGAGGTTCAGCAGCAATGACACGCAGGACACCACAAGCATAAACCAAATGAAAATGTTTTTCTCTGTTGGTCTTGACAGAAAACAGTCGACTTTGTGAGGACACGGTAAGCGACTACATACATATTGAGCCTGAAGCGTAAAGCCATAAAGGTAATACTGTCCTAAAACAAATCCAACCTCCAGCAAGATCTTGCAGAGCAAATTCAAAATGTAGCTTCTCAGCAGACGACCTTGGATGCTGACTTTCCCTTTGTCATTGCTGTATTTGGGACGTTTGAGGCCTTTCCTTTGGAACATGTTGCCCTGATCATTCGGGGCCTTCTTCATAGCTTCTCTCATGCTCTTCTCCTTGTTTATGACATGCAGAACATGGCCCAGGTAGACCAGAGTGGGAGCGGACACCGAGATGATCTGCAGCACCCAGAAGCGAATGTGGGAGATTGGGAATGCATGGTCGTAGCAGACGTTTTCGCAACCAGGTTGCTGTGTGTTGCAGATGAAATCGGACTGCTCATCACCCCACACTTTCTCGGCACCGGCTCCAAGCACGAGTATCCTGAAGACAAACAGCACAGTCAGCCAGATCTTCCCAACTACAGTCGAGTGTTTCTGCACCTTGTCCAGCAGCCGGCTGAGGAGGTCCCAGTCACCCATCTTCAGTTATGTGGGTCACCTGAAGAAGTATCAAAAACATCGACATGGGAAGAAATGACTGGGTATAACAGTGTGGTATAACAGTGGTTATGTACTACATACAAACAGTTACAGATAGATCTATAGAGTCGGCTGACCAGAGGGGAAAAAATAGTCCTAGTTGTCATTTCTTTTGTAATAATTAGTCATGGCTCCCCTAGACAAGATATTTGTGCTACACTCCCACAGTTCTTTTTTTTCCTCCGGCCCCTGATATTTTCTAACTAACCTAGTTAGTTATATTTCATGTTTCAAAATATGAACCAATTAGTAATCAAACCAACATGATAGTAGCCAGGAAAAAGCAGGTACGGAAGATGCAATACTCTCTCATGAAAGTTAAAACCTATGCACTGTTAGGTAAGGATCCCACCTGTGTCTTATACCAGCTGTTTCAAACGTTTCTATGGGACTGATATCTTGTGATTTTGAAGGCCAGTCAAAGTGTCTCAGTTTTACACAGATTTAACCTTGTGCAACCAACTGGGTGGGAGTGTCAGTGATGTGTTCTGCTAGGAAATGAATCACAAAAGACAGAGTTCATCTGGGTGCACAGCCTACTGACATTGTCTACTAAGACACTGTTCTTGCTGGACGTGACTAAAGAACCCTTAACTATCTCAAGAATCATTTTTATTATAGTGTATGTTCCTGACCTATAATAACATAGAAAGACACTGTACTCGATTTGTGCACTGTTGTAAACTGGACGGTTGGTGTATTAAAGCATGTCACTGTACATCATGTATTTATTATTATACCACAGCACTGGTGAATTGCTGATTCTGATTGGTCAGAAGGCGCTGAATAACTTTCTATAACAGCGGCTCTGACAGAAGTCCTGGCTGCAAGACAAAACACAGGCTTTTATTATTGTGTTATTTCTAGTACATTATCATTTCTATGGTAATGCTCCACAATAATCTAAGCCTGATAGTAATAATAATTATAATTTGTTATTTAATTACATATAATTATTGACATGGTGAAGGTTTCTATAAGGAGACTTTTATGGAAGGAGTCTCCAGTGCCAACACTTTGTAACAGTCAGTAAGTTTACTGGCACGGGAAAGTTTGTTTTTCATGCAGCTTGTTATGTTATAAAGAAACTGGAGGTTGTTGAGGGAACGACTTTATAGTTGCTATAGTACAACATAAGTTATAACAGGAACTTGTTAACGTTCCACAACATTAAATGTAACTATAAAGGGATAAAAAAAATATGATTTTCATTCATTTATAAATAAATGAATGAATAATTTAAGTGTTAGTATTCACATGTTGTTGTGGTATAAGACGAATATAACACAGGACATGCTGTAACTGAAAAATAATCAAGTTTGGGTTGGCAACAGTAACTCCGCTTCATGTCATGACCCATCACACCACCCCATTGTTGATTATTTTCCTATAACAGCCAGCCCTGTTGTGTTTTATTCCTTACTTAACATGTTATTTGTATTTGCTGAACATACTTACATTTCTTTCATTTTAATATACGCTATTACCATATAACAGAAGAATAAATTAATCCAGAGTACTATTCCCCTACTACTAAAAGCTTAAATCTAGCGTTATACTGCAAACAAATGGACCATCTAACATGCCACTATCAGAACAAACGACATGTTGTGCTTATTGATAAGGAGCGAGCAAGGTCTCTGATGATAGCTTCTTGAGTGTGGTGGGAACCAAGGCTTTGACCTTGTTTAAATACCCAGAACTAAATCGGATCTCGAAGGAAGAGATCCGATTTAGTTTAAATAGAGATAGATTAGCTACTTATAAAATGTAGTTAATTAAGCTAATAATTACTGTTTATACCCATGATGTGACCGAGCTTCTACAAGAAATTAGATTTTTTTAAAAACAGTTTTTATCTGGCATAAAAGCATAATTTCTCTACCTAGTTTTAATATAAGAGCTGTTTAAAATTTTAAAACCTATTTTTACATTTCTGATTTATGATTGTTTAAACAAAATGTACACATGTTGTTTATAGCAGTCTGTTGTACTAGTTTTCGAAATCAAAACCCAAGCATTATATCAATGCAATAAAAAGACAGTGAGTTAATGGAAATCTTACATGCATTGTTATTAGAATATATAAAATAGTTGCGAAACCTCCTAGTACCTTACTAGTATTCTTATTTTTCCAGCATAATATGCTTTGACACTACAGGTGTTTGTTAAATGCTGTAAATATCATGTAATGTATATCACTGGCATCCGAAAGCCAATAAAAAAAAGTTTCAATTACAATCCACAAAACTATTTACTAGCATTTTGTAGTATCTAAAGTTACACCTACAACAGCTCCGTCTCATCTGTTTGCACGCTATTATTTTGTCCTAATAAATTACTTCATGTTATTCTAAGTCTGAAGTTTTTTTTTCCCACTTACCTACCGAGAGAGACGGGAGAGAAGACGCGGGTGTCTTGAAGGCTGGACAGATGCAAGGGCTCTCAGATGTTTTTTTCTTACTCAGACGGCTCTATCTGAACCAGAAACATCCCTATACGACACTCCGGTTATCTCAGAGATGTCATCCTGATGGAAAGCGTGAAGGTTCCTAGACATTAATGCACTTGCAAAATGTTTCATAGTTTACACACAGATTTCATCAAGAAGTGCATGGCTTTTATGATACTCCTATGATCTTTTTCAGAAAGTCTTTCAGGGAAAAAAAAACCAAACAAACACTTTGGCCACAGGACAGGAACTAACTTGTTTTATGGACTTTCCACAACACTAAACGTTACTACAAATGGATAAAGAGCATGACATGTTCTTTATTTAATTTTTAAAAATGTTAGTTGGCAAACGGTTGTTGTAGAAGAATATAAAAAATACCCTCAAGAGAAAGTCAGGGGGGACTGACTTTTTACAGCTGCTATAACATAAGTGATAACAGAAACTAACTTGCTTTGTGTACATTCTACAACATTAAATGTAACTATAGAAGGATAAGAAGTAAATAAAACTGGTTAGTGTTGACAAATTGCTGTCAGGAATAAACAGGGAACAGGGTTGGGAGGGTCACTTTAAAAATGTATTCCGTCACAGTTACAAAGTACTTCATACAAAATGTAATCAGTAACGTAATCCAAGAATCACAATACGAAAGCAATGTAATCTGATTATTTTTGGATTACTTCAAGGTCATATATGTAAATAAAGTCAAGAGAAAAGCAATATGATCTAAAATACTTTTATTTAGAGCTTATTTTAGAGCTTTTAAACATGTTCAATGTTTGGATTTGTTTTAATAAGAATAAATAAATAAAGAAATAAAAGCTCACTGTCCCTGATGAGGGTAACATTACATCACAAAAGCATCGAGAACAATTTGTGTTCATTTCAACCAAATTAACTTTGCACAAAATGTCGCTCACGTGAGTTACGACTGGCAAGAGAGAACCAGAACTGTAACCAAACGGCTGTCTATATTGTGTTATGTCAAAAGATTAATTTCTTTGGTTTTAAATTAATTTTTTTTAAATCCTGATAGTATTCCCATTTTTTTTTACATAATGTTCCTGTAATCTAATTACTTTGTTTTTTGACATGACTGTAACAGATTACAGTTACCAGTTTTTTGTGTCCTGATCACATAACGTCGTTACATGTATTCCGTTACTCCTCAAGTTTGGGAATAAAAACACTTCGGTACGTGTTGTCATAGGAAAACAATCAACTTGAGGCGGTGACAGTATTTTCCTGTAACAGCATGGTAGAGTGTTTTAGTCTTTATGTAGTATACAGTATCTGTAACATGACTTACAAACAAAAAAAGATTAATATATCGGAATACATAGTTCAGTAGTACTTTATTTGGAATCGGGAGTCAAACCTGCACTGTCAAAACAAGCATGAAAAATGTAAGCTCTAATAAGAATAAATAAATCACCATTTTATATAACCAGTACACACAAAACACCACTGATGTACAGTAGTGTGTGAAAGTTTTAGGCACCCTATTCTTTTTTTTTTTCTTTAACACAACCTTTGTTATAGATTATTTTATTTTATATCTTCTACATTATCAAGTCAGTACAAAAAAAAACATTTTAGATTCCCAAACATTAGTTTTCTAGCACAAAATTAAATGTTACAGAAAAATGTTTGTATGTCATTAAAGAAAGCAGCATATTAAGTAACAGACACTTTTCAGACAAAAAACACAATGAAGGCTGCTGGGTTTTGCTGCAGAAATAAGAAGCGAGTGCGAAAGTCAAAGTCTCCAGAAGAACTGTGTCTGGTTCTGCAAGATGCTCAATAAAACTTACCAGCTCATTTCCTTATAAAACTGCACTAATTGTACCAGAGACTACTACTTTTATTTATTTATTTTTTGTTACACCAAATATCGACTTATTAATATTTATTTAAATATTTACTACTGTTTACTGCTCTTTACAGTATTTTTTTTTTAAATGTAGAAACATGTAATTTCATTATTTTGAAGGCATCTTTGCTCCACAGCATTTCTTTGCATGTGCCTAAGACTTTTGCACAGTACTGTATATACAATATTGGTCACACTTTAAGTTGTTTATAACACAACTATATTATCACTCAGCTAGCTGAAAGTGATCATGGAATATTTCTTCGCAATATGTTGCACAACACAAGAAATGCAGAAGCGTACCGCACGTATAAATAATGTAAGCTAGTCGCGTCCTGTATTTGGACGCTGTTAAATACTGCAACATTATACACTTATTATCCCAGTGAAAGTCGGAGCTTTTAGGTCGTCCTACACATGACACGTGCTCCCAGCACCCATATCCACTCTGGCACACACCGCACAAGTCCAAGCTGGAAGGGACACGACAAATACAGACAATCATAGCAACACAATTCATCATTTAGGATCATTGTGAATATATTAGAAATTTCAGATCAGACATCTGTATCTTACCTGTAGTGTGTGAGGCCAGTATCCTGTAGTTCTGTGTGAGATGCCCAGAGTGGACAGAGCATGTCTAGCATAAACATGTGGCTGAGGAACCAACCAACCAGCGATGATACTACCATCATCATCCTCAGAGGCCACTTTGCCAGGAAGCAAACTCTGCACAAACACTCCACGATGGCCGTATTCATAATGCAGGGCACGACTGAAGTGGTCAAAGTAAGCCTGAGGAAATAAACGAGACTCTAGGGTTAGAGAAAATGAGCTGAATGACAATACTTTGTGTACTGTGCTACTTACAATAAACATTTAAAATGTGTCACAAGGGTTAATTAGTGTAACAGGACATGAACTGATCTCTGACCGTGGACGCAGAGAGAGCAGCCTTCTGTGCACAGGGCCTGGAGCACCTTCCTGATGAAATATTAACAACTACGCCTCTCCGCCTCTCAGCCATCCCGGGTAGAGCCAGGTGGGTGATCAGTGAGGCTGCAGATACGCTGTTGTTTATAATCTGCCACAGCTCGCTCTCAGATATATCGTGAAAATCTTGGGGGATATCCAGCGACGAATTCAGGCAGTTTATGACAAATCCGACGTCTTTGTCCTTGATCGCATCTTTAATGGGGTTGCAGGTCAAGGCACCATGGCTGAAATCTGCCTCCACCAGGACAGCCTCGACTCCATGAGTGTCAGAGATGGTCTTGGCGGCGTCATTTAGATTGGTGGTGTCTGTGGTAATGAGGATGACACATACACCATGCCTGGCCAGTTCCTCAGCATATGCTTTAGCTATCGCCTCCGATGCACCTGTGTGAAAGACATGTAAAGGAGTTTGTCAGGATTTAGGTGTTGTAGAGTACAGGTTCCCAGCCCTGGTCCAGGGTTGGGAACCAAAACTGTGCTGAACATCCCACTGATACCAACTCACCACTTATGACGGCCCATTTTCCATATCTGTGCACAAGATCTCTAGGGTAAACAAGACGGGGGATGAAGTGAAGCCTTATCAGACTATAGCAGTCCCTCATCAGTGTAATAGCTTTACTTGCAGTATAGAGTGCACCAACTAATGCAAGCGTTTCTGCATAACAACTGCAGGATCTGGCGATTTCTCTATACAGCAGTGGAAAACTATCAACTGCAGCCATGATTAAATACCCCACGTAAACCTAATACAGCCCAAAATCCACGGACAACTTGTTTTCTTCCCCCTTCTGATGCCTTTAGAGTGAACCAAAACATAAAACCCGGAAGAAGAAGCGTTTGCAAAACCACGTGACTGCCTTTAAAGCGATAGTTTGCTCATTCTTCAAACGTTATAACGCGTCCTCAGTTTACTCTTATCATTTATTCCAAACACAACCACCTAGCTCTATATTTGTGTCTTTTTTTAAATAATAAAAATCACTTTTTACGTGATTATTTCCTCAATGAAGTCTGCTTCCTGCGTTCATTCATTAGCTCGCGCTTCTAGCTTGCTGTCTCCATAGAAACGCCAGATGTATAAAGGCAGGCTTTCGGGTTGTGTTCCAAATCTCTCTCTACTTTCTGTACAAGTTCCCTACATTAAGGTGAAGCACAGTGATTTATATGCACTATGCAGTGCGCGACATGTACATTAGGTTGTTATTTGTGATTTAGCCGTGAATTCTAGTAAAGCGTCGCTGTCTTGTTCACCGTTTGAGTCGGGAATATTTTTGCTCTCCAATGGCCACTAATAGAACATTCTCGAAAATGGGATGAGTTTTTTTTTTTTAAACAGGTAACGCTGTGCTTTTGCTTGAAACTCTGTGTTAGCTAGTTAGCAAGGTTAGCAAGCGGATATAACGGGAGGCTATATAAGTGTTATCCCAGTTTATCTTGGTTTAGCTAGCTAACTGAGTTAGCTAGAAATGCAGCTAAAACGATGCATTCGTTATTGTGTTTGAATGGGTTTGTTTGGACAATTTAGTATACAATTCATACACTAAGTGCTAGTACGTATAAACCACAGCGCTGTTGAATAATCAATTATAATTGGTCAGAAGGTACTGATTAATTTTTTAGAGCTGCAGCGCTGACAATAGTTCCGGCTACAAGGCAAATCACAGGTTTACATTAATGCGCTTTATTCCTATATTATACCTCAGCGCGGCTGAATGCTCGAATCTGATTGGTCAGAAGGTGTGCATTATTTTTGTATAACAGCACGGCCTGGAAAGTAGTTCCGACTGTAACATGAAAGATTAATATCACTGCGCCCTTTCTAATACGTTATTGTTTCTTTTTACCATGGTCTGTCTGAATACTTGATTCTGATTGGCTGGAAGGTGTGCATTCAAACCGTATAATGCACAGGTCGTTCAGGTCAGTTTAGTCACCGTTCTAAATTAATGCGCTGCCTATGAACAACTGTAACCATGGTAACATACAGTTACAGTTGCATACAGTAACATCAAACGACAAACATCAACAACGGCAAGTGACCATGGTATAAGCGGGATAATCCACGGGTAGGTGTGCGTTAGACGATATTAATGCACACCTAGCCATGGATTATCCCTTACATCGTAACAGCCCATACACAGGAACTTGTTCAGCAAATGCACCGCATAATCCAAGACTAATAATAAACATATTTTTAAAACGTTTGTTGTTTAACCAAGTAAAACGTATTATGGTTGATGTGCTTTTTTGTTAGGAGACATTTATTTAACATTTATGGAAGGAGTCTTGGTTATAAGCGCTTCAATACAGGCTCTGTTTGTTTTGTTTTGTTTTTTGTTTTTTTTAAAGAGAGAGATACTTGTGAGGGAATAACTGTTTATTGCCTCTGTAACGTAATAGATTTCTGTGAGGATATGTTAATTTAGCATTTATGGAAGGAGTCTCCAGTGTCAGCGCTTCAATCATTTTACACGGGAAAACAAAAGAGGCTGGTAAGGGAACGATGTAAGTGATAACAGGAAACAGCTTGTCTTATGGACATTCCACAATATTAAATGTAACTTAAAAAATTAAACACTGTAACTGTTGGCAAATTGCTGAGGTGTAAGAGGAACCAAACACTTCAGGATGTGCTGTTACAGGAAAATAATCAACTTCAGCATGGTAACAGTATCTCTACTCATAACTAACTCCGTCATTGATTATTTTCTTATAACAGCACACCCCATTGTCTTTTATTCCTGACTTATTGCCTACAATGCAAGCAGTTGAACATGTGATACAGTCACGATATCTGATAATACACTCTATTAACAATTACAGAGGAGCCACACATTATGGTTAAGTTAAAATCAACATGGCAGAAGAGAATATCGGATAGACTCATGCACATAACATATACACTGCATTTATCAACCAACACTTCACGCATCCTTGACATTAAATACACTATATATGGCCTGATCATCACACCCATATGTGCCCATTCCAAAACCATGGGCATTAACATGGAGTTAGTCTCCACTTCACTGTTATAAGAGTCTCCACTTTTCTGCAAAGGCTTTCCACTAGATTTTGGAGTTTGGCTATGGAGATTTGCCCAGTGAGGTTGTGCATTAATGTCAGGTGAGGAGGCCTGGCACACAGTCAGTGTTCCAGTTCATCCCAAAGGTGTTCAGTGGGGTTGAGGTCAGGGTTCTGTGCAAGGACACTCGAGTTCTTCCACTCTAATCTTGGCAAATCATGTCTTCATGGAGCTTGCTTTGTGCACAGGGGCATAGTCATGATGGAACAGGTTTGGGCCTTTTAGTTCAAGTAAAGGGAAATTGTAATGCTACAGCATACAAAGACATTCGAGACAATTGTGTGCTTCCAACTTGCTTGGCAACAGTTTGGGATAGAGTGTGATGATCAAGTGTTCACATACTTTTGGTCATATAGTGTACATCAGTGGCTCATGTGCTTTTACAGATGGCAGGGCCTTGATGCTTTCAGGCCTTTCTTTGATTACAGTGTCACGTTTTCTCCAGATGTGATGTGATCTGGAATAGATAAGAGCCGGTTTGCATACCGCTGATTTGCTGATTTGCATATTACCACAGTAATCAGGTTTCAAGCCGAGTAACCACAGACGCACAAAATATTATCAGTAGGTTATGCAATACAGATACAAGGTATATGAAAGGACCAGTCAAAAAGGGGATCTATATTTATGGCATAATTAACAATGATACTGCTCGTTTCGCTAGGGTAGTATACAAAAGTAACTGTGGTTGTTGTACTCTTGCGTGTGGTTATTGAGGTACCTGTTATATCAGTAATATTCCACAATAACAATGCGTTCCTTTTGCTCATTTGTGTCATTTTTAAACAAGACACAAGACATTCACCTGTGATCTTGAAGCTCTAACTATATTATAAAGAGCCTTGATATTGATATACAAGGCATCCACCGATTTCACCATTTCTGCACAATGGAAAGATCATGATAAGATGTCTATATTTGCACAGGAGCCTCATGAAGAGGAGTGCATCACACCTCCTGCAGAGCGATGTCGCAGTTTTTTTCCCCGGAGGATGAGGCCGAGCTCCAGTCCCTGCTCAGACAGCTTCTGAAGAGCGTTCGAGAACGAATCACCAACGCGCCATCGGTGGAATCCGCCGAGGAGATCCTGCTTCACCTGGAGGAGACTGACAAGAACTTCCACAAGTAAGGTGACCTTTTTTTTTTTTTTTTGTGACCCTTTGAAAGTAATCACAAAGCTGAATTATGTTTCCGTCTCATTTCTTTATGTTTCAGTTATGAGTTCGTTAAGTATCTGCGTCAGTATGTGGAGAGCAGCCTTGGGGCCGTTATCGAGGAGGAAACGGAGAGCTGTTCCAGGGGAGACGGCCACGGTGTCGGATCCGGGCAGGACACACTGGTCCACGCTGTGACTAGAAGAACCAGAGAATCTGCACAGTATGTAGCTCTACCTGTCTCTACTTTGAGTTGAGTTCTGTTGATCATTTTAGATGGACGACGTGGTGATGATGTGTGATAGATATAAGCAGATGATGCAGACCTTAAAGCAGACCATGACGGTGATAGTGGAGTCACTGCTGAACAAATTTGAGGAGGATCAGCTTAAGAAGGAGGAGACGCACGGCACAAGCCAGCGTGACCACTCGAGCTGCCACTACACGGACAACTGCTCCGACAGCGACTCCTCTTTTAATCAGGTAATAAGTAGTGCGTTATTTTTCATCTAAAAAAAACTTTCCAATCTGCTTTCACTTAAAGTAGGACTGCCCAATATTGCCTGTTAATCATCATATCAAATATTTGACTTTTTTTTTTTTTTGATGAATTGTGGCATTCACATGATACAAAAATAAATACCACAGTCCTGTTGAATTCTCTAATCTGATTGGTCAGTGGGTGATTGATTCTCAATAACATCAACTCTGACACTAGTGCCAGCTGCAAGGCAGATCACAGGTTTATTAAAGTCCCCATGAAATCAAAATTGGCTTTTAGTATGAATATGTTAGCCTTGAGGTTCTCGATAAGCTAGTGAGTGCCAAAACAATGACAAAATTCACATTTAGAAGATATACTGTAATTTACAGTCGCTCTCTACAACCAATCAACATTTTTGATGACGTCATTCTGCACTCCAGCTTCATCAGATTTTCTGTCCAATCAAATGCTTTCTAGAATCTGAAGTGTCCCGCCCCCAACATTATAAAAAACCATGGTATTAACTCTCAAGTACGGCTAACCCACCTTTTGCTATTTTAAAAAGGGCGTGGAGCCACTCGATATGCCCCACCCTGACTTCCTGTTTCAGTGGAAATTACGTCAACACATCAAATAACTCTGCACGTTTCAAGGCACTTCACTGTCACTTTAAATCGAACAAATTTAATGTGCTTGTTCTTATACATTATAATTTCCGTAACAATAACTAATTAACAGGGAATTGTATGTCATGCCACATGATCTAAGACTAATATAGTATGTGGATAATAATCTGTTTTATTATTGGACTAATAATGAATATAAGTGATAACAGGTTTCCACACTGTTCCATAACATCAACTGTAACTATAAATGGATAAAAAGTACACGTCTTTTAATGAGTGGAAAAATAAATTGTAATCATTGGCAAACTGGTGTTGTATAAGAGGAATGAAATATTATGGGACGTGCTGTTCTTTTTTCTATTAAAGTTCTATTAAAGTTTCTATCTTTTTTCAGTTAAAAAATGTGTTTTATGTGTTGAGCAGAGCTATGGCTTCATCAAACAGGAGCAGCTCCAGGTCATTTCTGAGAAGCTCGACCCAAGCAGGCCAAGAGAGGTGTGTATACAAGTTTCTATAAACGATTATTAATCTTTGTGCTTTTTTTCTTTATTAATATCTCTGAGAATGAGGCAGGACTTGGATCAGTAAGTATTTGTGTCTGTGTGTGTGTGTGTGTGTGTGTGTGTGTGTGTGTAGGTACGCTGGGAAGCTTTGCAGCTGCTGTGCTGCGCTCCTCCTTCTGATGTGCTAAGCTGTGAGAGCTGGACAGGTCTACGCCGAAACCTCTCAGCTGCTCTCGCTGACCCAGATCCCGACCTCAGCGTGAGAACTATCATCCTGTTTGGATTTTTATTTTTTTTTTTAAATTCACACACCTTCCAGGATAAAATTAAATAACACCCATAACCACAGCAGCAACCTTAGACAATCTGTTGTCCCACTTTGACCAGTTTCTGTATACACAGTAGTGCTGGTCAGGGTGGAGTAGCCGGTCTGTTTTTTCCTGTAGAATTGGGCTACTTGTGAGCTCCTGATGTAGCTAACACCATTTTAGGACCTTGTTGAAAGACCAATTGATGCAAACTGCATGTTTGAATGCACACTTACCTGGTGCCAATCAACAACAATAAAGATTTTTAAATATCTTATTCTGTACACAGTTACTTCCATAAGGGGGAAAGTAACTGGGAATTTAATAACATTAAATCAGCCATATTAATGCACTCCAAATGGTTTACTTATTCAGTCCTGAGAGTCTTCATTTATTAACACCTACTCCACCAAAAAGTGTGGACACATCTGCTCATTTTTACCATTTTACTATTTTAGTAGAATATATAAAGACATAAATGCTATGAAATAACACATGAATTTATTCAATGGGGGCACCGTGACTTAGTGGTTAGCACATTTGCCTCGCACCTCCGGGGTTGGGGGTTTGGCTCCCACCTCTGTCCTGTGTGTGCAGAGTTTGCATGTTCTCCCCGTGCTTCTGAGGTCTCCTCCGGGTACTCTGGTTTCCTCCCCCAGCCCAAAGACATGTGTTGTAGGCTGATTGGCATTTCCAAATTGTCAGATGTGTGCGAATTGGTGTGTGAATGTGAATGTGTGTGCGAATGTGTCCTGCGATGGGTCGGCACCCCGTCCAGGGTGCCCCACGCCTTGTGTGTGGGATAGGCTCCAGGCTCCCCCGCGACTCTGTGTATGGATAGATGGATTTAATCAGTGACCAGTGTTAAATCAAAACGATTTTATAACACCAAACATTTACGCCAAAAGTTATAAATTTCAAGTTAAAACTACTTGTTTTAAGTAAAAAAAAAAACAAACAAACTACTATTTAAACTACATTTTAATTCAGAAACAAATATACAATATACTGTACATAGGCATTAATAACATTTGGCTTAAAAACAAATGTCACCCATAAGCTTTTATAAAATGTCTTTAGGATGATTAGACCTATATATTCAGTCCAAGCTTTTCAGTTTTCAGTTCCGAGTTCTTTCACAACTTGACGATTTACCATTTCCACCATTTCACAGCAGCTTTTAAACTGCAATATGCACTCATGCAAAGGATATATTTTTAAATACATTTTGCAACCTCAGAGGCAGTTTCCATGATGAGCTACAGCCTTCATAAATTGAACGTTAGCGTGAACGCATTTTTCATCCTCATCAACTTTGTCTGTGCGGTTCCTCTTGTACTTACAGTATATTTGGTAAAATCAGTTCTCCAAGGAGACTTTTGCTTCTTAAAAAACTCACTTTTTACAGTTCTGACCCCTATATGATGATCCTTTTTATTCAGCATTTTTTAACTTATTTATTTTGCTGTTTTTGTGCAGGACAAAGTGTTGCGCTTCTTTGCGAAAACATTTTCGACCTCTCCTCTGAACGTGACGAGGGAAATCTACACCAGCTTGGGTAATAAATGCGTGAATTTGTGTAGATTTTTCTTATTCATTATTTTAATGAACATCTGTACATATGCGATTCCTGTTCTTGTATCTATTTTGTTTCATAGTGAAAAGTCTGGAGAGCGACTTCCTGTATCACACGCTGAGTTTCCCCTCCGAGTCAGCATTCATGGATGTTAACAGGCCGGATATCACTCGGTTCCTTAAACAAGTGTGTGGCTTCTTCTATCTTATTTGGTTATAGTTATATTAACTGGACTGCAGTATTTAATTCCCCTTTTTGACCTCTTGTTTACCCAGATGCGCTTAATGAATGACTTCCAGAAAGAAGTGACCACATTTTGGATCCGGCATCCTGAGAAGTGAGCTGTAGCTCTTCACACACAAGCACATCTGCTGTGATTTCTCCAGCAGACATTTATTAGGGTTTTTTCCCCCCCTGTCCTCTAGGTACATGGAGGAAATTATAGAGAGCACACTTGCTCTTCTCTCTCTACATCCTGAACATGGCGTGCCTGCTCACGGCTCGGAGAAAGTCCTAGAACCGGTCCACTTCCTGTCTCTGTTGGATATCAAAGCCAATTGGTTCAAGAGGTGGATGGTGAGCTACGTGCATCAGTTGACCGTAACCCTTGTGTTTAAGTTAAAATGACCCCTTTTTCACTTTGACTAGAAGTGTAACCTTAAAAATTAACAATTAACATGAAGCATTATATTGTTTCTGTGTACAGAATTAAAAAAAGTTCACATTTGTATTACAGAATTATTTAAAAGTGATGTGATTTTTGTGAGCCACATTTTCATCATCTCTTATTCACACACACCTTTCATCAGGAGGGTTTCCAAAAATTTTCATAATTAGTATTTCTGCTTTTAATTATTGAGATGAATATTAGACATATTAGGCTCTATTTATGTATTTATTCATTCATTCGTTCGTCTTCACTTTCTCCTGGTCACCAATCAGGGATCGCTGGGTGCTGTCATGTAACAGTAGAGACGGAGGCGAAGGCGGATGCAAGTGCAGATTTAAACTTTAATAAAAAATGAAAACAAAATACAAAAAAAGATATAGGAAAACACGAGGCTTGAAAACAAACATAAACCAGTGACAATAACATGAAACTGTGGTAAGCAAGACAAGCGAAAGACCATGAGTGCAGTGCAAAACGTGACTTATATACAAGTGCTCATTAACCCCAAACATGAATCAGGTGCAGACAGTCATGTGATGTGATCAGGTGAAGTGCAGTGGCTGATGGGAATTGTAGTCTCTAGTCTTTTACCGGTATTTACATGACAGGTGCGATGTAGGAATGCACCCTGGATGGAATGGCAGTCCATCACAGTAGGTGATAGGTAGCCAGTAGGTGACGCTCTCCCTGTGGTCTGTGTGAGTTCTAATGCCCCAGTATAGTGATGGGGACACTATACTCTAAAAAGTGCACCGTCTTTCGGATGAGATGTTAAACCGAGGTCCTGACTCTCTGTGGTCATTAAAAATCCCAGGACGCTTCTCGTAAAGAGTAGGGGTAACACCCCGGTGTCCTGGCAAAATTGCCCCATTGGCCCTTGTCTATCATGGCTCCCTAATAATCTCCATCCCTGAATTGGCTATATCTCTCTTCTCCACCAATAGCTGGTGTGTGGTGGGAGTTCTGGCGCACTATGGCTGCCGTCGCATCATCCAGGTGGATGCTACACACTGGTGGTGGTTGGTTTCCCCCCATACTATGTAAAGCACTTTGAGTGTCTAGAAAAGCGCTATATAAATGTAACTAATTATTATATTATTATTATTATTATTATTTATAACTATGGACCTAGGGATCGAATCAGGAACCCTGGCGCTCCGAGCAGGCAATGCTACCTGTTGTATATGCCAGTTATTTATTTTTGCAACATTACTGCTATAAATTCTAAATATGAAAAGATTTCCTGGGTCAAAGAAATGTCTATTATTGAGTAAAGATCTGCGTAAGGGTTAATCAGTTGTTCAGAAGCAGATTCATCTTTCTGAGAACTGATATAGTGCTGTAACTAATTAGCTTTCCTGTTTACTGTATACCTCCAGCATGGCTACTACAGCAGGACAGTTGTCTTGAAGCTTCTTGAGCGAAAATACAAGCCAGTGGTGAGTTTGAGAGAGGTTCAGTGCTATTAAAGTCTTTGTAGTGGTTTAGATTAACATTTATTCATTTAGCTGCCATTTTTATTAGACATGTTTGTATACACTATTTAAAAAAAAAATATATTTCTACTGTTTAATTTCACTCATTTTTTTTATTTGACAAACTGTTTTTGTGATTTCTGCTGTTGTTAATTGGTCTCATACGATGAAACAGTTGAAACAGGGGATGTGCTTACAGTATATAGGGCAATAATCAACAAAGATGCAGTGAAGTGTTTAAAAAAGTTGAATATTCTCCTATAACAACATGTCTTGAAGTATTTTATTCCTCTTATACCACAGCAAATGTTTATATATTTATTACATTTTATCCATTAATAGTTACATTTAATGTCAGTTCCTGTTAGCACTTACATTATAGCAGCTATAGACCATCGTTCCCTCACCAGCTTATGATGTTCCTGAGAAACCACAAAATGCAAACTTCTCTATCCTGAAAACTTTCCTGTGTTGGGAAAACTTCAAGTTACAGCTTTACCTCTGACTGTTACAAAGCACCGATTCTGGAGACTCCTTCTATAAATGCTCTATAAAGCATCTCCACACTGAAAATCTCACCATATCAACAAAATCAAAATCCACCCTCCATACAAGTCCCTGCAAATGATTATCACTCCCTAGTGCACTACAGGATGTTTAGTTGTTGTTCAAATTAGTTCAACTCATGAATGCAGATCTCACAATACATTTAGAGAGATACACTATATGGCCATCACACGCAAATGTGTTCCTTCCCCAAACTGTTGCCACAAAGTGGAAAGCAGACAGTTGTCTAGAATGTCTTTGTATGCTGTTGCATTACAATTTCCCTTTACTGGAACTAAGAGACCCAAACCTGTTCCAGCATGACAGTGCTGTGCACAAAGCAAGCTCCATGAAGACATGGTTTGCCAAGGTTGAAATGGAAGAACTTGATTGTCCTGCACAGAGCCCTGACCTCAACCCCACTGCACACCTTTGGGATGAACTGGAACGCCGCCTTCACCCAACATCAGTGTCTTACCTCACTAATGCTCTTGTAGTTGAATGAACACAAATTCCCACAGCCACGCTCCAAAATCTAGGGGAAAACCTTCCCAGAAGAGTGGAGAGGAACTAAATCTGGAATGGGATGTTTAACAAGCACATATGGGTGTGATGGACAGGTGTCCACAAACTTTGTCATATAGTGAATTATCAGTAATTTATCGGTTTGATTTACACCAATATGTAGCTACTTACCGTCACATGATGCCAACTCCAGTGAATGTAAAATACCAAAGATTTCATTTGACTGTTGTTGTCGATGATATCTGGTTTGAACAGAGCCACAACATAAACACAACAGGATGCACACGTTATCATACGAATACTTAATTGAATGAATAAAATGAATAGTTTCATCATTTCTGTATTATCATGGACTTATCAAGGGGTGAGAAGCCCAAACCAATTCAGAGTATTTTACTGGGAAAGGGACTCTAAATTTATTTACTGGAGAACCTAAGGTTTATGAATGCTCTATTTTCCTTTCAGATTGCTACAGCTCTTCAGCAGTGCATTTATTACTTGGAGTCCTGTGATGCTGTCAGAGAGGGAACCTTGGAGATCACTCATGCTATGGAGCATCAACAAATTGGTATGTGTATGGATTCTAGGAAAGATTAAAAAAAAATTCTGAGTAACTGTGGTGTACTTCAGTAATTACTTCCGTAACACATTTTAGTAATTTATTTATTGTCAGAAGCTAAAAATTCTGTTAACCAGTAACACTGGCCCATAAATATAGAGCAATAGTCACCAACCCTGTTCCTTGAGATCTACCTTCCTGCAGGTTTCATCTCCAAGCTAAAATCTAACACAACTGTTTTAGTTGATCAAGAACTTCTTAAAGCAATGATCAGATGGTCAGGTGGGCACGATTATGGTTGGAACTAAAGTCTTCAGGAAGGTAGGTTTGGTGACCACTGATATAGAGTGTCTTTAGGTTCTCAAGGGGAGCAGCTAATGTTTCACCCAATCATGGAGTTTAAATACCAAAAAGAGCCATGCAAGAGAACATAACTGAACCTTACAAAATATCTGAGTTAACATAGAATAAATCACTTTATTAGCATCTCCTAATATGATTGCTGCTTGTTCTAAATAGCAACACATTTATGAAGTTTCTATATAAACACTTAAATATGCTGTACATAATACAGTATTGGAGCTCTGTGTATCTTGAAGGTGAAGACAATACGTTTGGTTTTCAAGCTGTGAGAAAACTTAATCACTGGAAAATAAGGACACTGAGCGTAATCCAGCTAAATGACTCAGGCTAACAATTTATCTAGCTTGAACGAAGCTGTTGAGCCTCTTGTGCTAACAATGTGAAGACAGAATAATGGTGGAAACAAGATACAAATATTAGAAATATCAACATTTTCCTCAGATGTTTAGGAAAATTTCTAAAAAACAAACAAACAAACAAACAAAAAAACATTAGCGTCAGTCACTACTAAGTTGTTTGCGCCTGTTTCTCTGTGTAATTAGACCACATTTTGTGTGATAAACGTTGATTGTTATTTACAAAACTGATGTAAATGCCTAAATGTGCTATTTGAGCACAAACAAGCTCAAAGCACACTTTTTTCCTCATACATAAGCATTCAGGGGCACATAAAAAAGAGTGCAGAAATAGAAGTGTTACAGACAAATATTCAATTTGATGTAGTTAAGCAGTTTTGCATGTGACTTTTTTTTTTTCTGTCCGATTTCCAAAACCAGGTGTAAATTAGCACCATGATTTGAAGTGCTAGTTCCTCACCGGCTAGTTTCACACTGTTATAACATACTGAACGTTTTCAAATCCTCTCCTCCTCATACATTACTATCTTTATCTGCCTTCTGCCTTGTGCTGAATAAGCAGTCTGGCTCTAAAGTCCCGGCTAACGGCCCTGTACGTGCAGTTCCTGCGTGTTCGTCCGAGGCTCAGCACCACTCTATCATGTTCCCGTAGATAACACAGAGGCCATGTGAGTTCAGATGGCCGTTCCACAGACTGTAGTTTGTATTTTTCCACAGGCTGAGTTTATATTTAAATAAGACTCTAATTTCTTTCCCTTAGAAACACACACAAGTCAGAATGCAACCGATAGATGCATTCAAAAATCCGTTTTGCATTTATTTTGTGAAGCCATGTGTACTAATTTGATATCTTCGAGCGGTGAGAGTTGTGTTGATTGCGGAAACATTGCTTATGTTGACTCTGCAGCTGCTGTGTGATGAAACCTTGGTCTTGGCCTTGGTTTGGAACTGCATGACCCAGAAAGTGGATTATTGTTTACATAGTAAATTCACATTACACCACAGTACTGTTGAATTTTCGATTCTGATTGGTCAGAAGGCGTTGATTAATTTTCTATAACAGCTGTGCTGTCAAATCACAGGTTTATATTAATGTGCTTGTTCTAATACACTATATGGCCGAAAGTATGTGGACACCTGACCAATCACACCCATATGTGCTTGTTGAACATCCCATTCCAGATTTATTCTCCCTTTGCTGCTATAACAACCTCCACTCTTCTGGGAAGGCTACCCATAGATTTTGGATCTGGCTGTGTGGATTTGTGTTCATTCAATTACAAGAGCATTAGTGAGGTCAGGCATTGATGTTGGGTGAGGAGGCCTGGGCTGTAACCTTGGCAAACCAAGTCTTCTCTTCAATTTCCCTTCACTGGGCCTCTTAGTTCCAGTGAAGGGAAATTGTAATGCAACAGCATACAAAGACATTCTGTACAATTGCATGCTTCAAACTTGGTGGCAACAGTTTAGGGAAGAACCACATACACATATGTGTGTGTAGGTCAGGTGTCCATGTACTTTGACCATATAGTGTACATTATCTTTTACACACAAGGGACTTGTATGGTAACTTGTTGTTATGTAATTGTTGATATAGTACATTTTTTGTGAGGAGATGTTTATTTAACATTTTTGGAAGGAGTCTTCAGTGTCAGCACGTTATAAGTATGTTTTTTTGCTGTTCACACAGCCAAATCTATTTCACATTTGAAGAAAAAGATAGGATTTGGGCCAGTTCATCCCATCTGTGTGAACATAGCCTAAATGTAACTATAAATTGATAAAAAGTAGGATGTGTCATTCGTAATAAATGATACATTGTTTGGTTTGGCAAATTGCTGTGGTATAAGAGGAATAGACCACTTCAGGACGTACTATTATTGGAAATGATCAACTTCGGGACACTATTTCTGATACGCACACCACCTCATACTTGAACAAGTGCATGTCTGTGCAGATGGAAGTTTTGTCACAGCTGTGCTGCTGTAGGCAATTAATAGAAAGACAGAAGTAAGTTTAATGAGCCATACTGTTCTGTGTCCTGTGTCTTTAGGCTCTGCTCAGAGAAGCTGTTACAGCGCTAAGGAGCTGGAGTACGCTCACTTCGTTCACTCGCTCTGCGTGCTCGGAAGACTTTTGATGTACACCAATGGGAGAAAGCTTTTCCCCATTAAAGTGAGGAAGAGAAGAGGTCAGTATGGCATGGCAAAACGTGAAGTGGTGACTCAGTGGTTACGGCTTTGGCCTACTGATCAGAAATTCAAATCTCAAATCTCAATTGTATCCTGTCGCTTTGGATGAATAACTAAATCTGAATGTAACCATTATGGCTTTCTACACCAGACCTTCCTCATACCTTTGTATTAAGCTTATCTTCAACCTTCTTGTATCTGTTCCAGATCCGGTGACTCTGAGTGACTTGGTGGTGATGCTGATTAACATCATGTATCAGCACCCAAACACACATCACTCCGATTTGAATCACGCAGGTGTGTCTTACTGAATCATGTCTCACCTCCTAACCACTTTAAATTAACTCTAGGGCGTGTGTGTGTGTGGAGATAAGTATATCAGTTTGAGTTTATGTTTTAGTTCTGTGGAATTATTAGCTCCACTGAAGAAGGTATTTTTATGGTCCATTGTAAGTAATAAAATGGCTCACTATGCCTCCTTCCTTGTCTGACGCACACCTTCCTCAGTCTGACTCTGTGGTTTTTATGGACATTTCATGCCTGTTCAATTCCATCTGTGCTGCTCACCGTCTTCCTCTGAATTAATCAATGGTAATCGTTAAGCAATGATTCATTAACCCTACCTTGTGCTAATCTTTAATGAGCTGAATCAATAACACCTTTGCTAGCTTGAGTAAAGCTGTATTAATCTCTAAAGTCTCCCTGGGTGTCTTAACCTGTTTTAGCACTTTTCCATTGGACGCTGCAGCATGGCACAAGTTGGTAATTAACCCAAATCCAGGGTTATCCGTTATCTAGATGTGTTAAACAACATAAAACATAGAACCTTTTGTATCAGACCACCCAATATTTAGGTGAGCAAAAATATTGGTACTGACAGGTGTTTCTTGTTACCCAAGTGTGTCCTGTTAGATTGATTGTTTAAACAATAAATATTTCTGAACATCTACTCTTGGTTTTAGCCTCCAGTTTCACCTGTGAAGACTGCATTTGTTGTTTAAAAGGATAAGCCAACATGAAGATCAGAGAGCTGTCTATGGGAGAAAAGCAAGCAGTTGTTGTTTGTCTTATATCCACCTTTTGATCTCAAACCCAAATATCTACATCAATTGGCCTTGCGGTTTCAATAATTTCAGAAGGGACTGTAAATAAAATTTAAAAAATGAAACAATAAGTTACATATATGAGGAATGTGTGATTAACATTTGGAAAAAAAAAAACCCTGAAGATTTCTGTACCAAGCGCTCATTTAGAAAAAAGTTTTCGCCAGAGATTCTGTGGCTAAGAAATTCAATTCTTCAATGCACCATGTATAGCTCCATCCATATCTTGGCTCGCATGGTAGCCAGAGGTAAAAAGGGTAACCAAATTCAGCATGGGTGCTTCAATATGTTACTGCTCACATCCCAGAGGACAGGGTGACAAAATGCGGGATCATGATTAGTCTGCACAGCTGTGTGTACACTGACGTATGTGATGTGTTGTACGATATTGTGTAGACTCGCTCTCCCCCACCACTCTGGTGATGGAGGTCCTGAGGACCCTGTGCGAACGCACTGAATGCGCTGTGGAATGTATGTACCAGATCCCCGTCGTCGAGACCCTGCTGGTCCCCATCCTCGCTCTGCTCAAAGGAAAACAGGTCAGCAAGATGTAGCCACTCCTAATGGTCTTGTCTCATTTTGATAACTAGATCCATGGTTCTCATAGAGGAGTTAAATATTTTTTTTTAAAAATGATGACATGGTGATCACTAATAACTACTCTCAACATTATATTTGTTTTATACCACAGCGCTGTTAAATTCTTGAAGCTGATTGGTTACAAAACTTTTTTTATACCAACATTGACATACAATGACAGTAATTCAAATCACAGGTTTTAAGGACAGGACAGTAATTCAAATTATAGTCTTACAGGAACTTACAGTCTCACATTAACATACAATCTCACATTGACATACGATCTCACAGTAACTTACACTCTTACAGTAATTTACACACTTACTGTAACCTATAGTCTTGTAGTAGCTTACAGTCTTAAAGTAATTTTATAGTAACTTATAGTCTCACGGTAGCATATACTGTAGTCCATCATTGAAAACCACTGGATCTGAGCCTCAGCTTTGTAACTTTATTATTCCTGCTGGACTCAACAGTATAACTATTATAAATATTAAAGCAGAGATGTAGCACACTGCAGCAAAAGATTTTGCTTATAGCCCCAAACTGTCATTCTGCATGCATTTCATAATTTGCCAAAAGCCTTTTTCAATTTGTTTTTCACTTCACAGGCCAAATTAAACTCTCCAGAAAGCAGCCTGACCCACATAGCAGACACGCTTGCGAGAATTGCCAGCACCGAACGTGGCTTAGCACTTTTCCTGTATGAGAGGAAGATTGTCTCTGCTGAGGGTGAAGGGTAAGGAAACCTAATTTAGCTCACGATGTCTGTTGTTGCATCCACACTCAAGCTGCTCAGAGACAGCAGTAAGAAAATAGATTTTTTCCTAAATCCCCAAATGTGTGTAAACAAATAATCAGCGTCAACCCGGTTGTACTTGCAAAGCTGTGTAGAAATGTTGTTTTGAGTATTTGGCACTTAATAAACTTTTGTGTTTGGTTTCAGTATTTCGGCAGCACATGTGATCGTGCAGTTCACTCAGGCACTGCTAGCTAAAGAGCTGCGTGCGTGTGAGGAGCTACAGAACTCGGCCGCTGTGAAAGGGGCCTTCATTTTCGTGTGCCGTCAGATGTACAACACATGCGAGGGGCTGCAGGTGCTCAGACCCTACAGCCTGCATGAATGCATAGCCCAGGCATGGAGAAAGGTAACCTCGTTAGTGCTCACACACACTACCAGTAGCTTAGCATGTGAAATGATTTCTTTGCTTTTTTAGCTAGCTTTTAAGGCAGGTTTATTTGTATAGCACATTTTATACAGCAACGGCAATTCAGTGTGGCTTATATATAATTAAAGAATAGATAAGGTAAATAAAACAGTGGAGCATGATATGGGAAGAATGTGTGGTGATCTGGTATAGAGTTATCCTTATGCTTGTGTGAAGGGCAGCAGTGACAGAGAGATGCACCTCAATTCTCAGTAAGAGCTAGTGAGACCGTTCTACTTTAATAGAGTGAGGGAATTGGCTATATTTTCCGTGTGAGATCAAGTGTTCGGGTGTCTTATGGGGGGTTCTGTCTCATTCTGAAGCATTTCCCCTACAGGCGAGTTCACTTTCAGAGCGAATTCCCACTCCTGTTCCTGGAGCTCTCGTATCATCATCCTCACAGGACCTTCAAAGCATGTGAGATTTTGTCTCTTCATCTTTCTCTCTTTCTGATGTTTCCATCCAACAGTTTTAAAAAAAATTTTACTCAGATCTCTGAAACGTGGGCTGATGAAAATATGAATCAATGTGTGCTGTCCTAGAGAAATAGTCACAATATTGTGTGCCAGCCAAACACATGCAGTCATGGATTTTATATCCAAACCTAATAACCATCACTTATTAAAATGATTTTGAAATAGAATTTTGCCATAAATTTCTATAGTTGGGTTTAGGATGTAAGAAAACATGATCAAAAATCTCTCTTTACTTTATGTATTCATTTATTTTATGTATTTATTTATTTTTGGACAAGAGCCAAAAGTTATTTTATTATTATACCATAGTGCCACAGAATGGTCCATTCTGATTGGTCAGAAGGTCTTGATAAAATTTTTATAGCAACAAATTACAGTTTTTTTTTTGTTTTTTTTTATTTGAATGTACTTTCTAATACATTATTATTTCTACAGTAACAACTAACATATAGATTTGTCTGGATGCTCTGCATAAGCATGGGCAATGTAAGGAGATGTTTACTTAGCATTTATGGAAGGAGTCTCCAGTGTCAGCACTTTCTAACAGTCAGAGGTAAAACTGTATATGGACATTTTACAACGCGAGAAGGTCTTCAAGACAGAGGGCTTTCTCAGTAATGTGACAAGCAAACAAACAAACAGAAAAAACCAGGAACTAACTTTTTTTCACAAACGTCCCACAACATCAAATGTAACTATGAATGGATAAAATGTATTATGTGTCAATCTTTAATAACATAATGTAATCATTGGCAGAGTTCTGTAGTGTAAGTGGACTTAAACACTGCTGGGTGTGCTGTTATTGAAAAACAATCTACTTCAGGGTGGCATTACATTTTCCACATTTACCTTGTATTCATATTTTCATTGTATTTGTAGTATTTTCATTCAGGTTTTCTAATGTTTTTTTTAAATTTCGCTTAAAAAGCTTGAAACAGGTTTCTTATTAATTGTGAAACTGCAGAATGGCATGGGAGGAGATGCTTTTGGACAACCTGCTGAACTTTGCAGCCACTCCTAAAGGCCTGATGCTTCTTCAACAAACCGGAGCCACTCATGAGTGTGTTGCCTACATGTTCACCAGGTTCACCAAAAAGCTCCAGGTACGGATTAAACAGTATGAAATCTTACACTTCGATAAATCTGTGTATGCATGCTTACCAGTATGTCATGGTATAAAACCTCCTAGAAAAACAAACAACAAACCTTTAACAAAGGTTTTTAGATTGATCATTTCTGTGTATTTTATTTTTTTTATTTTTACCTCAATTTACATAGTTAAGCCATTTAAGGGGAACAAAAGAGCGTTCTAGCTTTAAACTCCTGTATGAATCTTATGAAGTATGAATGTTATGCATAAGATATTAGAGTGTAAGAGTTTAATCCTTTATACTTTTACATGTTTTATATGTTTTTGTTTATTTTGTTTTTACAGTCCCCCCGAAAGTATTGGAACGGCAAGGCCAATTATATTGTTTTCGCTATACATTGAAGACATTTGGTTGTTGTGATGTCACTAACTGTTGTTTTGGGGGTTTTCTCCACATCAACTGCTGTTGTTTTCCTTGTCCGACCTGTTCCATGTCTGGTTGTCAGTACACCGGTGGGTTCTTTCTTTTTCAGGACAGTCCAAATTGTTGTATCGGCTATGCCCAATGCTTGTACAATGGCTCTGATCGATTTTCCCACTTTTCTCAGTTTCAAAATAGCTTGGTTTTCTCCCGTAGACAGCTCTCTGTTCTTTATGTTAGTTTATCCTTTTTAACAACAAATGCAGTCTTCACAGGTGAAACCTAGGGCTCAAACCAAGAGTAGACATTCAGAGCTACAGTCATGTGAAAAAATAAGTACACCCCATGGAAATTGTTGGCTTTTTTTTTTTTACATATTTGGACAAGCAAACATTTGATCATCTTTGAAACAATGCTTCTTAATAAAGTTGATATACTTGAACAAAACCACAAGGAAAATTTGCTTTTTCAATCATTTATTCAACAGAAATATCAATAGATGTGATATTCTTCTGTGAATAAAGTAAGTACACCCTTGGCCTCAGAAGCTAGTATTGCCCCCTTTAGCAGAAATAATTTCTTGTAGGCATTTTGTATAATTGTCCACCAGGCTTGCTGGAATTTTTGACCTCTCTTCCATGCAATATTCTTTCAGTCGCAAGATGTTTGATGGTTTTACTGCATGTGCTATCTGTTTCAAATCCCACCACAACATCCAGGCTTTGACTGGCCATTCCATAACCATAACTCTTTAGATCTTGCCATGATGACACCACACACCTTAATAGCAAAGGGAACACCAGACACTAGATATGAGAGGAGTATAAATAAGACAGGTCCCACCTGCACTCCCTAAGCAGGTTCTAATCACTGGCACCCAATCCTGAACACCTGATTCTAATATTATGGATTTGAAGGTGTGCTAAATGTAGGGGTGTACTTACTTTTTCCATGTGACTGATCTGGTTTTGTAGGGTTTTTTTTTTCTTACTGCAAAATGTCAATTTTATGTGTCATTTGATAGTGTCACCTTTATTAATGGGCACTGTTTCAAAGAGGATCAAATGTTTGCTTGTCCAAATATGTTAAAAAAAAAAAAAAATAAAAATAAAAAAAAAAAAATTTGCATGGGGTGTACTTATTTTTTTCACATGACTGTATTAATTCTTTAAACAATCAATTTTTAACTGGGCACACCTGTTAGGTACTACATTCAAAGTTGTTTACCATATCTAGATGTAAATGTGAGGAAATTAAAGCTGAAATTCTGCATATTCTTCTTTTAATCTCAACCACAAATGTCTTCAGTGTACAGTGAAATCAGTACAATTGGCCTTGTTGTTCCAATACTTTCAGCAGGGACTGTATGAGCAGTATGAGAAGTACGGTGGCATAGTGAGTAGTGTTGCACCTCACAGCTCCAGGGTCCTGGGTCTGACCTGAGCTTGGGCCTCAGGTCTGTTTGGAGTTTAGCCTGTTCTCCCTGTGTTCGCACTTGTTACCTCCAGGTTATCCTGCTTCCCCCTAATGTCCAAAAACATGCCAATAGCTCGACTGGCTAGACTAAATTGCTCACATGTGTGAATGTGTCTATGCATGATGCCCTGTGATAGACTGATGTCCCATTTGGTGTGAATTCTTCTACCTTACGCCCAGTGTTCCTGGGATTGAGTCTGGGATCCGCTGTAGATGAATGAATGATGTTTATATGCTTTATTTGTATTCATTTTATGCTGTGGTCTTTTTATGCTTTATTTACATTATCTATAGTCTAACCTTAAGAATCTTGTTGCATATATTTTATATATCAGACTTCCCAAATTCAGGAAATGACAGTTGTTGTTTTTTTTTCACCATTTATATTGTTATAGCATAGCAGTATAACACAATATAAAACTATATAATTAATTATATAATGTTAAGATTTCCTTATCACCCCTTATCAGAGGTCTTTATCACTACCATATCTGTAAATCATTATGTCATACTCTGAGTTCCAGCTTTTATCACACAGTTATGTCTCATCCAACCTTTTTTTTCCCATCATGCAGCACTGCCTGAAACTCGTGCACAAAATCTATTACTCCTTCTTACCAGCATATTATTTCACAACAATATGAAAAGTAATGTGCAATATGATTAGTTACCAGGAGACAAACTCTCCAAGTGTGCCGAAGTTTTCTTTTTCTTTTTCAGGATAAATATTTCTTCAGTAAATATATTCTCCCACACTGCTGCTTTACTCACAGTGTTCAAATTAGGCAAAGCAATAGCCTAAAGCCAAAACAGCTTTCATCTCTTTCTGTTCTTATAAATCT